>JAIPRL010012185.1:0-12383 GCA_025469235.1 Pemphigus obesinymphae | reverse complement strand
AAACTTACAAAGTGTCACCCTCAATCGGAGTTTCAAACTTAAGATTCCTCACTCAAAAGGTGTTGAACTTACAAATAGTCTCATATAAAAGGAGTTGCACCCGACAGGTGTTGCACTTAAGCTAGTACAATATAATATTAGGAATTGTGTTCAAAATTATTTTTTATTTATATATATATATATATATATATTGTGTAATATTGTAATTCCATATTACCACATGTGGAATAGGTGGGTCTAAGATATTTGGACATGATCGTTTGGATGTATGGTCGTTTTAGCGTAAGAATTTTGGACGTAGAATTGCTTTGGCGTGAGATTTTTAGGCGTAGGACCATTTTGGCGCGAATAAAATTAAAATATGCTTATAAAAATATTAAAATTACCAAAAAATGTTTTGTCTAACGTGATATGTTTAAATTTTAAAATCTAAATAAAATAAAATTCATGCAATTTTTAAATTTTACTAGAACACAAATACCTATCTATTATTATTATTTATTTTAAAGAAACGTCTTTTAAATATGCTTATATAATATCGCGGTTATTATAATCTTGAACAATTTTTAAATACTTTTTATCCACATTACGATAGTTTTTAAATTTATTTTAGTAGACTTCTCCCTGTTTCAAGCTAGTTGTAATAATATTAACAATTCAAGCCGGTCGAGGTATATATTATATAACTCTACCGACTTGAATTCTTAAAATGTATTATAAATTACCATACTGTAGGGTGATCATATCCCATTTTAATATTAAGCCTACGATTTGCTGCCTTTATGATACAATGGATCTACCACTAACTCTGTCCTATAGTTCTACGTCCAAACGTCTCACATCAAAATGGTCGTACGTCCGAATTTCTCACACCAAAACAGTCACGCCCGGTCCCATTCCCGGAGTAGGTAAATGGTACTTTTAACTCATCTAGCACATGCATCGTGAGTGATCAAATGACTAAAATTTAAAATTGTAGGTGAATACGCTATATATTATATAAATAAATATGGTGTTTTTTCATAATGTTTGTACAACTTTATAAATTGTAATTTGTAAAGACTAATGTAGCTTATTAGAATATATATTTATGAGTATAGGGGCAGTGGTGGATATCAGAGTTAAATGCTGGTCGGGGAATTTAGAGGGAGGGGGCCTTCAACACATAGATTTAATTTGGTTCAGTATACTATGAACTATTCTGTAAAAAAATCGATCGCTTTGCTAGCGATTTAAATAAACAAAAATAAGGGTTATTCGTATAAATTCACCCCCCCCCCTCACCAATCGAGGAATAACTTCCAAAAAATGAAATAAGCAAAAGCAAAATAATTAATCTTGATGATTTGTTGTTTGTATAGAAATTTTATATAATATCACTTTTTAGTTTTTTTTTTTTTTTTTCTGACAACATAAATATTATTGTAAATTATTATTTAGATTTTAAATGACATTTTATATTTAAATTTAGATTACATTTTCGTATAATTTACAAATAAGAATATAAAAAAGCAATTGGCAATTGGCAATTGGTACTTTATTTCATGTGCTTCCATGTATTATATATATATATATATATATATACTATACCGAAATTCTAGATTTAGATCACAGTGTGTAAAGAAGTGGGAACTGAACAAAATACAATTTGGAAACATATCCTTACTTAGTGAACGTCTAAATGTTAATACACGGTTAATGAAAAAATGTTAATAACAGTACCACATAATTAGCGTAGTGTTCAATTGTGTACATACGTGTAAACAAAACAGACGCGCCAAGAAGGTTTAGCAGAACAAAAAACACGTTTTTCAAGACTGAAGGATAAATTATGTTTAATTGCCCGTATACTTTTCCTATACTTATGACCAATGTCTTATAAACAGTAGTTTAGAATTATATTTATAATCAATAGAATGATATTTGATATACGTGATATATGTGGTCGATATTAATAATAATCGAAAAAATATATTTTAATCCGTGGTTATACTCCGTCTTATCACAGCCGGCGTAGATGAAAAACTGCACACCCCTCTCCCCAGGTAATTTCAGGTTTTGGAAAAATTAATTTCGAAAATCCTTTATTTTTATATTTTTCTTGTTTGTGAAGCGATATTTCTTTTTAATCATTTAAGGATCAAGGAAGTATCCTTTTCTAGTTTATTTTCTTGTAAACTGTTCAGCCCCCCTCTTAAAATAAAAATCCTAACTACACCACTGACTTTCGGCAAAACTTGTATTGTGTTGCCATGAATAAATTGATAACATATTGTATTAATGGTTGCAATTTAGGACAATATCTGTATAAAAGTAAAGGTAACCTTTTTATATATATTATATACATGTTTTGTGTGTTATTTTTTAGCAGATGTAATTAACTATAAACGTGTTTTAATAATGAAATGTATTATTCTTATTTTAATAAAACTAAATTTTTAAGTAAAAATGAGAGTTTTCTACACAGTTTATTAGAGTTGTTTTTTTTTCTTTTTCAAACGAACATTTGGTCCTTCGGGCTGGATGGGTTTGGATAAAATCACGTGTGCGTAGTGCGTAGTATTCGTGTTTGCGTACAATCACATTTCATTAGTTTTTAAAGAAGAAAATGAATGAAACCGGGATAATTAAATTAAAAAAGAAGCGGAATACCCAGCTCCTTTCATTAAAAATAATTAAAAAGTATATTTCATGTTTCGATACTAGTGTGTACGATCAGGCTCAAAAAAAGGTAAGAAAACCCCTATTGGAGCAAGTTCTTGACGTTATGGAGAAAGTACAAGTAAAGAAATTAATTCGAATATTAGGTAGGATAATAGTGAGCTATCCGGCACAAGTAGAATTCGAAAATATATACTTGGAGACCAAAGTGCAAATGCGCATCATTCGCCGTAAGAGCATACATAACAACAAACAAGTAATAGAGAAAATTAAGTAAGATTACCAAAAATAGATATTCCAGTATTTGAAGGAAATCTTAAAGCATGATCTAACTTCCGGGATGAATTAGAATCATTTAAAATATAATCATTTTAAATATGACACCAATACAAAAATTAATATATTTAAAAGGATCGTTAACCAAAGAATTAAGTGATATTATTCAATGATTACAATCTTCCGGTGCAAATTATACTACAGAGTACAGCTTAGAATTCCATAGTTGATCGGTATGATAATATTCAATTGTTGGTGACTCATCATTTGCATGCATTATGACACAAATATAAAAAAAGAAACTCAACAAAGCTACGTAAACTTATCCCAGTCCTCAGATATTACCTAAAACTTAACTACCTTAAAAGTTTTAGGATTGCCAGTGAGTCATTGGGACACATTAATGGAGATTAGACCCGCAGTTGTGTCAAGAGTGGTACATTCAATCTATCGAAGATTTAAAGAGAAATTAATTAATTTCCCACATTAAAACAGTTAATTGATTTCCTGGAAATATAGTATAGAGCATTAAAGTCAACTCGACCAGAGGAGACTGAAAACAAAACAAAATCAATAACTAATATCAAAAATAAAGTGTCTGCATTAACACTAACTTACTGTGATTTATGCAATTCACAGTACAATGGAAATTTAAACAAGTGTGGAAAGTTCAAGAGTATGGGTGTGAATGATCGTGTCATCAAATTCAAATATTTAAATGTATATTTTAATTGTCTTAGTCCAAAGCATCGTATTAGGTACCTTATATCTTATTAAATACAGGTGTAAAAATTATTCAAGAAGTCACCATATACTGTTACATTTTGAGTCACAACCGAAAATACTTACACAAGATAATGTTAACATTAATTCTGATCAACCAGCAAAGCAACAGCCATCAAGCACTACATGTGCACTTAGTGCACAAACAGGAGGCAGCATAGTCTTATTAGCTACTGCCTTGATAAATTTAAAGAATGTCACAGGTAGTTGGATAACTTGAAGGAACCCTTCTGGATATAGCATCATAAACTAATCTAATAACACAGAAGACGACATTTAATTTAGGTTTATCTACCATACCTAATAACATAATATCTGTGGTGTTGATACCATTCATTCTATCCAACAGATAAATGACCATCACTAAATTATTACGTACCAACAAGTTTCAATGAACACTAGATTGTTTACTGACACCACAATTAACAGACCAGCTATTTTAAATAGATATTAATACACATAGCTAGAGACTATCACTCAATTTGCCACTAGCAGATCTACATTTTAGAGTGTCAGGTGATATTGACATATTATTGGGTGCTGAGTATTCGTTGACTTACTATTAAATTTTGCTCCCCCGTCTACCTGAAATGACGCTACTGGTTATCTTAAAAGAAAAATATATATAATTTATGTGAGAATATCAAGAACTTTGTCACATGGAAAAGGTATCTAAGGAAGACTTAGGAGAGAGAGAGAGGTCTATTATCTAGCATATGCATCTGGATAAACCAGACAAATTTCGTGTAGTATTCGACGCTTCAACGAAAAAAAAACGGCTTATCGTTAAATTATATTCTTTGTTCAGGTCCTACCATCCAACAAAATCTACTTTCCATAATACTGTGTTTTGTACAAAAAGATTTGCCTTTGCTGCTGATATTATAAAAATGTACCGGCAGATTCTAATGGCGAGAGGATCAAGAAACGCCTCTGGGAGTGTTTCTTCTTCATCTTCTTCATTCTTAGCAACACGGTGCTTAAAGAAGTTGACCAAGATATATGGAGGTAAGTATCCAAGAGAAGCAGCCATACTGTCTAAGGATCTTTACATGGGTGATGTACTTACTGGTGCAGACTTAATAGAAGAAGTAATGACAATTAAATCTAATCTAACCAAGCTACTGAAATTAGATTGTATGAATTAAGTAAATGGTGTACACATTTCCCTAGACTACTTCAATCTATTTCTGAACAAGAGCAGAAATCACAACATAGTTTAGGAGAATCTAACAGTGATGTAAAAACATTAGGACTAGTATGGAACCCATTGCTAGATGTCTTGCGATGTAAATCATCAATCAAAAAGCAGAATAAGAAACATATGATAAAACGCATGGTGTGTTCTGTAATCTCTAGTGTATATGATCCGTTTGGTGTATTCATACCTGTTGTAGTGCGTGCAAAAATATTTATGCAGTTATTAAAAGTCAGTTGAGACGAGGAGTTGGAATCAACATTACAACATAAATGGACAGACCTTCAAACACTAATGACCAAGATACCAGAGGCGAGTGTCCTAAGAATTATATTAAACAATGTATATAGAAGCGATATGCATATACATGGGCTTCTGTAATGCGAGTGAGGTAGCTTGAAGTACCTATATATACCTGATAAGTAGAGGAGAGACTGCAGTTATAAACTTATTATGTGCCAAATATAGAGTAGCATCACTACAACAGCTTAGTGTACCACGCCTCGAGTTATGTAGAGCATAGTTACTAGCTCATCTGGTAGTTGAGGTACTACAATCTTTAGACTTTTAAACTTATTTATAACCAAAACTCAATTGTCGACAGATTCTGAGATCGTCTTAGCTTGGTTGAGAGGCAAGCCAACTCATTGTAAAACCTTTGCTGCAAATAGGATTTCAAAGATCCAGTCTTTATGTATTGATGTTCATTGGGCTCATGTACCTTCTGAAGTTAATCCCGCTGATTTATTGTCAAGTGGAGTAAAAGACCTGTGGAAATTATGGAATGGTCCAAAATGGTTATCTGAAGATAGCAATCAATGACTTAACAAGGATCCACACTTCATCAACACACCAGAGGAGAAGGTAATTTCTAGTCACTGTGCCACCATCAGATTGGATTTTAACAAATTACTCATCATGGAATAAGTTATACAAAACTATAGCATTTCTCAAATGTTTTGGTCAAAATTGTATGCTGTGTTTATTAAACCGTTCTAGTGGTCCTCTATCCTATGAGGATGTTGCATTGGCAAAATAATGGTGCAAGTCAAGAGTACAAGCCAAACATTTTAAGGACGAATTCAATGAAATCTCTAAAGGTAATATTCCAAAAAGTACCGCATTAGCCTCTCTAAACCCAGTCATCGATGAACACGGACTATTACTAGTAAGTAATCATTTTCTCTATTCAGATATGTCTTTCAACAAACGTTGTCCATAATTTTACCCAACAATTATCATGTAACCGATTTAATCTCCATCCTCGGCATCATTATCAATTGCATGCTGGAGTTCAATCAGTGTTGCCCATGCTGCACGAATCTTACTGGATTATTCGAGGACAATCCACGGTATGTCGCATCATACATTCCTGTGTATGTTATAAAGTCAGCCAAAAGAAACCAGCTATCCAACAAATAGGCCATCTGCCAACTACGAGACTCTCCTACCTTCTCGATCATTTAAAGTGACCAAAATGGATTATAGTGGGTCATTTTATACTAAATAAATGTTACATCACTCTGTATCAACCAAAGAATATATCTATTTGTTTGTATGTTTCTTCACAAAGACAGCTTATTTGGAGTTAGTATCCAATCTAAGAACATCCACATTTCTAGCTGCTTTAAAAAGGTTTGTGCACTGTCGAGGACTATGTCGGGAAATATACTCAGACGATGAAACAACATTTAGAGGCTTGGATAATGAACTGAAGAAATTATGGAAATTATGGAAAACACTAAGATATAGTACAGCAATATACAGTAAACCATGATATTAAATTTAATTTTATACCTCCATTAGCTCCACATTAAGGTAGTCTATGGGAGGCCGGAATTAAGTCAACAAAACATCATTTAGCGCATGTAATTGATAATGCAATTCTAACTATTGAAAAATTCAATTCTGTTTTATACCAGGTAGAGGCCTGTCTGAATTCAAGACCCTTATCCCCACTCACAGAAAACCCTGAAGACTATGCAGCTTTAACCCCAGGACATTTCCTGATAGGTGATCCATTGAGGGCAATGCCACAAGAGAGTACAGACTTTTTCCGTAATCGCACTGATCATTGGCGACTAACTCAACATCTAACACAACAATTTTAGAGAAGATGAAGAGATGAATATTTACAAAATCTCTGAATTCTTAGTAAATGATACTAAGTAAGCCATATTCTAATATATGTCCTGGGACGGTTATTCTTTTAAAGGATAATTCTTGCATCCCAGAATCTGGGTCATTAGACAAGGTGAAAGCAGCTATTCCAAGAGCAAATGGGCTGGTGAGAGTCATTACCATCCAAAACAGTCGATGAACGTTTTCCAGAGTCATACAACAACCGTTGCTGTCAGATAAACTATCAGATAAATTGATATAATTGTTATATATTGGGAAATTGATCGAATTAATTCGTCCAAGGGAATAAATTGATATCATATTGTAATAATGGTTTCTCTGTAGGACAATATTTATGTAAAAGGAAAGCCTATAGGGAAGAGCAATACGTAGTGGTTTAAATAAATACAAGAATAAAACATCAAATATTTACCTTGTATAAAGTAGTTTTATGAGTTAGTAATTACTAATTAAGTTATATCAACTTGAGAAATAGAAACAGAGATTTGTCTTTACTAGAAATGTCAAAAAATATGTTAATGAACACTTTTTTCAATATATTCAGTGTATACTGTATTATGTATAAATCTGCTGCCATTAGGCTCTGAACGTAACAATTATGTGTTTTTTTTTATTATGAAATGGTTGGAGGACTTTATAAATATAGAGAAAAAAATGTAATTTTCATGGTTTGATAGTTAAGTTAACCTATTTATTAAAAAAATTTAATACCATTGCACTGAAGCTCAGCTCGGCATCGTTTTTCTCGAATGCAGTGATTTATCTTTGATTTCAAATTATATGTCCACCACCACTACCCAATGAGTGAAGTGCTTCCACGTTTCACTCTCTACTAGCTTTTTTTGCGATTTTTGTCCTTAAATATCAAACTAATCTAATTCGAGATAATAACATTTTAGTGTTTTGTTTGTTAAAATGTATAGGTAATTAATTTAGGTAGATATATTATATACTCTCTACTATATACTAGGATAGTATAATATATTTAATACCTAATTACCGGTATTGTGTTTAAAGTTTGATAAACATTATCTGTGGTACGCTTAAATCATATAAGTACGACAATATATGGTGTTATACAATAATTTATGATCTAAATATTCTAAGGAATATAGTAATCGTAAAAAGGATAACTTCCGTACATACGGTATTTACCGTGAAAACGATAACTACCAAACATTTGGTATCTACCATACATACGATAACTACAGTACATACTATAACTAGTAACTACCGTACATACGATAACTACCGTACATACGATAATTACCGTACATACGATAATTACCGTACATACGGTAGTTACCGTATATACGGTATTTATCGTATGTACGGTAGTTACTAGTTATACCGACATACCGAAAAAACCGGTATGTGAATACATACCGAATACCGGTGAGTGAATTTCACATACCGCCACCTCTAAGGAAAGGTAACCTTTTTATCCTTTTTATATATGTTTTATATGTTGACCTTAACAGATGTAGCTAAATAAACATGTTTTAATAATGAAGTATTGAAGTGTATTGTTGTTGTTGTAATTATTCTTATTGTAATAAAATTAAATCTTTAAGTAAAAATGAAAGTTTTATATACAGTCAATTAGAGTAGTTTATTTTTTCCTTTCCCAAATGATCAAAACTTTTAAGATAGAATCATAAAATGTATAAGTGATTAAAAATATTAAATAACAATGTAATTAAATAATAAATATTTCATGTAACGTACCTTTTACTCCTAAAATAATACATCAAATTACCTATTTAATATTTTATGTAAATTAGATTTGAAAATTTTGTAAATATAAATTCTTTTACTATTTTAGAATATTACTAAAAATATTGTTTTAAACTAAACGATTATTTTTAATTGATGTTTAAAACAGAAGTTTTAAATATTTTAATGAAAAACAATGTTTTTTTTTCTGATACACGTATACGTTTTAAATAATACCCCTCACTTTTGAAAAATAAGTCTGTAATATTAAGTCCTGCAGTCTGCATTTAGTTAGTAAATTTAAGATATATTTAGATCGTATTGTTGACCCCTGTGAACTTAGCACGCCATTTCAGCAGAAAACTTTCTAACATTTCTAACAAATTAGTAGTTTGTTAAACATTGTCAAACAATTTTCAATATTTGTTAAACTTCACTTTTGTTGTAAAGTCAATTATAAATTTTGCGCTGCTAACTTCACACTATCACCGCAAAATTGATTAGTGCAAGGTTAATGATCATTAAAAATGTTGTAAAAATTACTTTGGTGCTGGTTAATGCTTGTGTGAAGTTAGCAAGATTAAACATCTTGTGAAGTTAGCATGATTAAAAATTCTTTAGTGGCCAAAATAAAGTCTAAAAATTGCTAGTGTGAAGTTAGCAGCACAAAATTTAAAATTGACTTTACGGCGAAAGTTTAGACTAACAAATTTTGAAAGTTATCTAACAACGTCCAACTATATTGACATGTTTTAAGATCATAAAAAGGCTCTAACAAACTTTGGCATTGCTAGTGTGAAGTAAACAGTGAAACATTTAAAATTTACCTTACGGCGATAGTGTAGTCTAACAAATTTTAAAAATATATTATTAGAAATTTATCTACTTAGCATTTAGTCGATAAACTTTAGGTTTGTCAAAAATAGTTTATGATCTTTTTTTGCTTATTGATTTTTTTTTTTTTGGGGGGGGGGATTCCACTTACTTTAAATATTTCTTAGGAGTGGCCCTATACCTGATGTATACATATACAGCCCCCTAACATTTTAAAAAATAAATGATAATTTGATAAATTTTAACCTTTTTTTTTTGTTTTTTTTTCTTGTTTTATTGAGGGGCTTCACCAAATTCTGGACTCAGGGCTCCTAAGCTATAAATTCTGCTCTGTATATATATATATATATACCTATTTATTTGTATAGTTAGTCCATGTAATAAGACGTCACTATATTATTATCAGCTGTTTAAAATTATAGTACATTTACTCTAGTATTACAAATTACAAAACTGTATTAATATTTAATTCTGTAATAATAATATACTAAAAAAAATGTGTTTTAAACTTTAGTATCAAATGATGAGCCATACTATAGAAAACTCGAAAATAGTATGCTTATATAAAGTAGTTAATAGAATTGAAGACCAAACCATAAGTATGGCGTTCAATATAGCAGCCCTGAATGGTCTACCAATATGCATAATTCAAAGAGCTACTGAAGTATAAAATAATATTATTTCTTAAATAAACAATAAATTGAAAAATCTTTTATAGGTTTTAAAACTAATTCAGCATGATGAATGTGTTCGCCCAATGATTGAAAATTTCAGATATAAATTATTTTCTAGGTAAAACTAAAAATTTACATAATATAATATTACAATAAAATATAAATTCATGGTGTAATCAGATAATCTACCCTAGAATAATAATCTACTTAATTATTTTCGAAGTAATTAGTTAATGTGACTTGATAAAAATAATTATAGGTAGGTATCTACTTATTGAAGTAATGACATCATGAGGTGAAAGTATTTAAATATTTTTATTGAATGTAACGTGTAACGTAATTTAATTACTTTTTAATAGTCATTTACCCAATACAATTCACAGTATAATATATAGTATAATAGTATATTATTCCTATAAAAATATATTAATAAAATAATGGGCTTCGCTTCCGATGGGTCGCATGACGTTGGATTGTCCCCCCATGGCGGGAGACGATTGAAAATCTGTAACTAATTCTCAACTTCGGAACCGGGGATCGAACTGCTTTTGCTCGAATCGCACACGCCTCAGACATATAATATATTAGGTATAACATATTATGTTCACAAATAACTCTAAATTGTATTTTTCTATAAATTTTGCAACAAATCCTTATTTCAGAGATAAAATTCGAACCTCCGACCATCAATTAATTAATACATTTTGTACTTCCGTTTAAGAGAATGTTAGTACAAAAAATTTTCAATGAAAAACTCGTGTTCGCATTTCTCATTTTTAATAACTTACAAACATATTAGTAATATGAAACAAAAAATAAATTATAGATAACAACATACCTAATCAATGTCCTACGTATCCTTTTATCAATATTTAAATTGTTTAAATTATATTTATTTAAAAATTAAAATTAGTCTTTTAGTAACTTGTAAATCATGTTTAAATACACATAATACAAAACGGCTACGTAAGACGCTAAATAATGTTGTTCTTTATCATTTATTTTTGTTTCATTTTTCTATGTTTGTAAGTCGTTAAAAATCTGAAATGTTAGAGTAATTTTTTCAATAAAATTGTATAAATTCATAAAAAGCAACCACAATAAAAAATTATATAATAATAGGACTAATTATTATTAATTCTTAAAATGATCTACAACATTTTTCAATTGTTAAATTTTTATTTTTATTAAAATTTTCTAAAAGAATTTCCTATATAAAACCCCTTAAAAATGGCTCTCCAGTTATATAATACCCTCAAATTCATTGCAAACAATTGAAATATTTTTTTACCAACATTTTAGTATGTAATTATTTACATAATACTACATTTAGCAAATCTAACATTAATCATAATAAAATATTCGGCACAATATTTTGTCTAAAATAGTTTCTTGTACCTACTCATCAACAAATATTTAAAATAAAAAAATTAATTTTTCTGCTGTAGTTCTTGGCGGGAATCCTGAATGGGATACTATTAGGATTGTACAAGGACTCCTAATCTGTCGAATAAAATCCGTTAACAGTCAGTTCAAGTATTTCAGTATTGAGAAAATGTAATAAATTAGCAGTAGACGTATTTACGTTCATATTCTGGGGGGACCATTTATACTATAGTCTACAAAGTAACTAGTAGGTTATACTCGAAAAATGCATATATTTATTATTATCAAAATCAAAACGACTATTTATTTTTTTAATAATGTGTTCATTATTAATTGTATTAATAATAAATATAAATTAATAAAAAATATATAAATAATTATATTTGGTTTTATAAGCCAATATTGTGTATTTATTATTTAATTTAAACACATTTTATGAAATTAAATATATCTTTTTTTAAATTCGGATTGTATAATAATAAACCTTGAACATCCTTCACCCTTAAATATACCACTGTTAAGGCGGCTCTCTACTTCATCAATTTTTCATCAAAACGACCTAAGCAACTGACAAATTTTAAGGTACTTATATTCGTTCGATTTAAAAAATGTAAAGATGTTTGAATTGGTGAACAAGTTTACTTTGCATCGGTCGGAGCATATTTTTAATATTTTCAATATTTTTAAATATATTTATTATTCAAAATTTACAA
>JAIPRL010012184.1:0-12384 GCA_025469235.1 Pemphigus obesinymphae | reverse complement strand
ATTACCATGTTCTGTGCTATATTACAAATATATTCATGACAACATTTATATGTCTGTGGTTAATATAAATTATATCTATTATTATAAATTTTGTTTTTTTTAATGTGTAAGGAAAAACTACCCAAAAATGATGAAAAAACAGCAAAAATACAATTTTGTCAAATCGAGATTTTTCATTTCTACGTAATTTCGAAAATATAAGAACTTTAAAATCTTAAAATTTACAATGAATATTTAATTTAGTAATATATTCTCGTAAATTAAAATTTTTTTCAATTGTGGGCTATTTATAGACATTTTAGATTTTGAGGTTTCTACGTTCTAAAAGGGGTAATTTTGGGTTTTAAGACCTGAACATTTTATACAACGTTAAATATACGTTGCTCTAATTAAATTAAAAAATCTGTAGTCACGATTTTTTTTATAGTCATTTAAATTTTTTCAACAAAATTATCAATTTTGAGGTATTTAAGTCCAAATAGTTGGTAAAATTAGATTTTAATACCTAAAAAAATTTGATGTAACTAAATTTAAAATATCGTCTGGAAAAAAGTCTTTTAGATTTTGAGCGTAGTGAGGGAGCTAGTGGTTTTAGTACACCGCTCAAAATCGTTTTTTTCGAGTTCAATGACTTATTTTTACATTGCTTTCAAATGCAATACATCCACCAAGAGTAGGTAGATATCTTATCCGATAAGTGCTTCCATCCGATGAGCGAAGTGCACCTTATTTTAGATTTCATTGATAAATTAACAGCTATAACTTCTAAGACGATTAATAATTTAATTAATTTCCTAATTACAAATGATAGAACAAATTTTTGTATATTTTTATAATCTATAATAATACTTTTCACTACCATTCCTGTGACTAGCTGCAGTTCGTGCGAACGTGCATTTTTAAAGTTGGCCATCGTAAAAACAAAACTTTGCAGTACAATGGCTCATGAAAGACTTGAGTCACTAATGTTTTTCATTTTTATATATTCAGAATTTAGTATTTTGAATTTTGAAACAATTAATTACTTGACTATGAGAGAAAAATGATAAAAAATAAAAAATGTTGACCTTTTTTTTGGGAGGGGGGTGAGTGTATGACCCACGAAGAAAGTCTGGACACGCCAATGGAGGTAAGTAAGCATATATTATAAGAAAATAAATTGTAAATACACCATTTCCCCCGCAATCATTATAGGAATTGAATTCAAATTTAAAAATGTGCACTATGAAAAATCAGAAAAAATAGCCACTGCTGTCACCTAGTTATATTCTGTGACTCTTGCGCAGGACAAAACAAAAACATAACAGTTTTCAGATTTTTTCATTATCTCGTCACTCAGAAAAATCGTTTCGATCTAGTAAAAATGGTCTTTATTCCGATTAGAGGCCACTCTTACTCATAGTGTGACAGAAATATGAGCTTAATAAACTGTAAATCCAACACCGAAACCCCAGATGACTGGCGAGAAGTTTTATTAAACAGTGGAACAAAACCTTCGCCCTTCACTTGTAGTCGACTGTGAAAAAGACATCATATTCCAAAACTGGACGAAATACTTGTAAGTATATTACAATATAATAATGTAATATATCTGGGAAGTATAAGATAACCAAGGACCGGACGTAGTACCAGGGAAAAAATAAACGGAATAAACCAGGCTAAATGTGAACTTCAAAGCAAGAAAAATATGTTTGTATCTAGAAGCGTCGACATAAAAGTGAGGAAAAACTTACTAAAGGCTTATGTTTGGAGCATAGCACTGTATGGAAGCGAGACATGGACTATAAGTAAAACAGACGAAAAAAGACTACAAGCGTTTGTGACATGGTGTTACAGGAGGCTGCTTAGAATATGATGGACAGAACACATCACAAATGAAGAAGTTTATCGAAGAGCCGGAGAATCAAGAAGCTTTATGAAGATCTTAAAAACGAGGAGACCCAAGTTAACTGGGCACACACTGCGTCATGACAGTCTACTTAGCAGAATAAAGAAGGTGCCATCGAGGGGATTAATAGCAAAGGGCAACCGCCACTGGATTATATTAGTCAAATAGAAAGAGATATGGACTGTAGTTCGTATTGTGAACCAAAAAGGAAAGCAGAGAATAGCGTCAGGAGTGGAAAATTGCTGCCAACCAGCCTTTGGGCTGCTAACAGAAGAAAAAGACAAATATACGTACCCAGTTGTATATTATGGGTATAATATACGTTCTCTTTTTTTTTTCTTCTTGTATTTTACGTGGACATTACGTATATGTAAAAATTATACACGAAACATATTTCATATTTACACTGACACTAAACCTGTAACACACGAAATATATTCTATATTTACCCTAGCAAATATACCTATAATTATTTTATTATTACACTAAAGATATTTATATACTTTTAAAGGTTAGGTAAGTTATAAGCCCGAAGTTTCATGTGAACTTGTGTATTGCAGGTTAGTTAGTCCATTGGTTAGAGTTAGGTATTTACATGTGTACACTCACAGGTTCGAGTCCCCCATTAGGTATATAGGTGTAAGATGAAATACGGATCACCTCAGGTGTCGTCGCCGTCTTGACAGGCGTCATTGCCCGGTCGGCTCTGCAGGTTACTCGCGATCGTTTTTTGCACTTTTTCCAAGATTTTTTTTCATCTCGCTGTGTATATACTTTACTTGTAGTTATAAACAAAGTATATTCGTAATCTATACTAACTGTACACATAAAGTAAACGTATTATACGGAAATCTACAAATCATTTAAACGGGAATTATACGTTAAAATTGCGTAAAATAATTAATATAATATAATATATTATACGTACAATATACGTTTAATAAACGTCCATTTATTTACATGGGTACCTACCCGACGTGGATTTTCTTAACAAATTTTCGGATATTTTTGAGAAAAAAAATCGTATTGTACGCAACCGTACTATACCTTCAGTCTGCAAAGTGTAGGGATGGATCCAGAAATATTCCATGGGAGGGAAGGGCGCATAAAATAAAACGTAATTGGTGTTGCCAATAATAAAATTTACCTCTTCAATAGAACCAAAGAGGTTTTTTATCCGTACGCTAAGTCACAATCGTACGATAATATCCTGTACGACTATTGTACCTAATCAAAATTTTTAATTTTATGGTTTTTGACCCCTTTCCTCCATATTCATGACTTTTTGATCTGATGTTTTTAACGTTTAAAATTTAAGTTATCAAGAAATATCAAGTATAGTTACCTATGAATTGTTAAGTGTAGTACCTATCAAAGGAAATGGAAAAATATAACGTCCATCATTTTTTCCTAAACACCTAGGTGAGATGAAAAAGTGACATCATAAATTTTGACTATAATATATTATTATTTTACAATGGTGTACGAATAAAATATTTCTATGGAGTTTTTCAATATTTCGACAATTCTTCTGGACCCAATAATCAGAGTTGAACCAATAAAACATATATGTTGAACTTTTCAATTTTTTAAATAATTTATTATAGCGTTTTATTAATCATGAAATTTAAATACAATACGTACTTGTTGTATTAATAATATTTAAAGTTAATTTATTTTACTAATAACTAGATAATATATATATATTCTCATCTTTCATATTTTGTATTAGCCTAGTCATTTGAAAGAAGGTATAAAGTTTATCTTTGAGCTAAATGTTAAATGAAAAAAGTTAGCTAAAAAATTTAGAAGTGGGATAATTCCGAGCTATGTGAGGTCCCTAATATCTTGGACAGCCACCAAAGTATTACCCAAAATAAGCCACTGTTAATAATTGTTAGTGCGGAAACCATTCAGTTGTGTCCATCACAGTCTGAGTGATTAACTTTAATTAATAATAAAAAAAAAATATTTAAAAATAGTAATGGTGAAAAATATTTAATTTAAAAAGTATACACTTAAATACGTAATTTAATTAAACGAATATCGTTTTCGTTAAATTTTTATTTTAAAATTATATTTGAATTGGTACTTTTTTACATTATTCAAAAGAAATGTTTGCCTTTTGGATAAGTATTTAAATATGTATTCCGCATATGTATTTATTCGTAATTACTACCTACTTCTTTGTTTTAATTATTTATTTATTTTTTTTTTTCTGCAAGTAAAAAATACAATAACCCTGGCTCACTGCTGCGAATATCAAAAACTCGGAAGACGTGTGATGGCGATTATAATATATTTATTCGTCGTGTTGCGCGTAATATTATTTTATATTTTCGGACTGCGACGGTAATATAGAAGTGACGAAAAATATAATAATAATAATAATAATAATAATAAACTGCAATAAGTATACGAATGTATATTTTATTATTCTCCCGACTGTTCGCCGTTCGGTTATATTGTTATATAAATATAAAATATAATACATGTATTACGTCTTTTTTTCGTTTGTACGCTTTTTCTCTAAATTTGACATTTTTTACGCAGCATTTAATATTAATAATATTCGTGGGACTGCACGTGCTTAAAAACCGTCCGTAATGAGCGCGACTCGACGACAATGTACGACGCGACCAGTCCGTTGCCAACACTTCTACGATACCCGGAAAAAACGCCTCTCGCGTGCTCGACTTCATCCGGACAAAATTGCAGTTGTACCGCGGACGAAAGAGGTAATATTGTATACATAATATATATCATATAGAATTTTAAATAATAAAACGCTCTGAAAATTCCAAAATATAAATTGATTTTTATAAATGTAATTAAAAAAAAAAAAACCATTATACTTTCTAAAAGTATCGGTACACGAGTAAATAAATATTGTCAGTTTTTTTTAGGTATAAAAAAATGTGCGGTATAGACTGTTAGAACAGGGGCGTCATTTGGAGGGTGGCAGGGTGTGCAATGGCACCACCACTAATTTAAAAGTGGCCTGCCAATGCTGCTCTAATGCGCCGCCATAGAATTATAATATATAATTGCGCCGACCTACAGTTTTAATAAATAGTTAGAAATAGTTAGTTTTAGTAATAGTTAGAAAAAAAAAATCGATGACTTTTTTTTGCTTATTTACGTTTTTTTTTTAAATAGCATTAGAATATGAAAAATGGCCCGGAAAATGGCAAAATTGGCCTGCTTAAAAGCCCGAAACCCGAAAAAATAACTGAAATTACGCCCCTGTGTTAGAACTATATATATATATAATAACTAATTAGGATTCTATAAATCTTTTTAGATTCTGAGCGAAGCGAGGAATATATTGGCTTTACAATGATGTGTTTTTATTTATTTATTTATTTATTTATTTTTTATATCTGTTACAAAATTTCTATACCAAAAGGAGTTAGAGGCGATCTTTACAAGCTTACCCGGTTTCCGGTAGCAAATGTCATCTAGTTGGTACTTTAAAAGGTCATTTTTGGATTTTTTAATTTTTTTCGATAAACGCATAAGAAAAGTCCATAAAAAAATTTACATAAAAATCGGTAAACAAGATTGTGGTAAAATTCTTTATAACTCCGGAAATATTGATGCTAGTGATATGACATTTTCACCAAAAACGTATATGCGTAAATTACCAATACAAAACTTTTTAGAAAATGTATACCCATTTTTAGGCTATTTATAGCAATATTCAAATTTGAGACATTTAATTCATAATAGGATTAATTTTAGTTTTTAAGACCTGAAAATTTAATATAGTGTTAAAAGTACGCCATTCTAGCTACATACAAAAAAATTTTAAAATCGGTAGGTACAATATTTTTTAATACACATTTCAATTTTTTTTTTTGAATACCTATTTAATTTTTTCGTCATTTTGGTATGAAATGTGTTCGAATTTTGGGGAAATAATGAATTTATAAACTTGACATTTTCACCAAATTCGTATATTAGCACATTATGAAGGCAAAACATTTTTGAACATTTTTTCCAAATTTTGGGCTATTTATTGCAATTTTCAATTTTGAGACATTTAATTCAAAATAGTCTTAATTTTAGGTTAAGTTTAGTTAGCCTAAAGCCAGTCCAGCCTACTAGTAATTATAGGTTAGGTAACTAGTAAGTTAAAAATTTTTAAAAAGCCATAAAAAAAATTGTAGAATTCAGTTTTTGAATTATTCATTACTTCAAACAATTTTTTTTGTATAATAATTATAAATATGAAAATATTAGAGAGTAACTAAGAGCTCTATTTTTAATTTAATTTGTTTTAATATGTACTTATAGTACTTACATCAAATAATTAACTTATAAATAATGTTATACAAATTTCGTAATCGTAAACTTGAACTTCAAATGATTTACTACTGATTTAAAATTAAAAATGGACTTTTAGCCATACAGTTGATCAATCCACAGAAATTGTTCTCAGATGATACATATTTTTGGATAGAAGAATTTCGGACAAAGAGATTTCTGGAATTTATTGTATAGATTATTATGGATGGTAATTTTTCAATTTTTCTAGTTATAAGATAAACTACAGAAAATAATGAAACAAATTTATAAATAGTAAAATTATATTATACTGAACTTCGCTCAGAATCATTTTATGAATGAAATTATAGCTATATATCTATTCTTTTTCAAGATCATATATTATAATATGTTATAATTTATAAATCTAAAAATAAATCATCAATGATGGTTCCGTTTTTATTTTTAAAATATAGATTGATATATATATACCTACTATAAAATAACTTTTATAAAGTTATAAAATCAAAATATAATATTTTCTAGTTTATAATACCCTAACGTAAAAAGGTACAGATACTATTATTTTATAGAAGAAAAAACCCTGTTTGTAATTATAAATATAACTGCATAGTGCATACACATAATATGTATCAGTGTTTATTTCAGAATCAATCAAGTAAATGAGATAAATAAGATAAAGATTACTCCTCAATTAAGTATTATAAAGTACCTAATGATAACTATTACCTATAATATATGATTAAGAAGGTCATCAATTCATAGACTATAAAGTGAATGTGGTTTTTTATAGGATCAATAATTTTTTTTTCCGAAATTAGATATATCTGAGGAAATATTTTTTTTCGATAAAATTTTGAATTATTATGATATATAAACTTTAATAATTACACTATTGCAGTATACTTTGTACTATTTGTGGATACCAATTCAAAAAATAAACAAATACTAATAATTGAAATACAACAAATAACTTTATTACACAAACTAATTAATTACATTAACAAACAAAACTAGTTATGTAAACGACATCAGTACACTTTGACGAACAAACATCGACTGACTGGATGTCACTTCCTCTCCCCCTTTTCTAAAATGTTATCAACATGTATCCCATTATATCAACAATTAAAAATGATTAAAAATACTATCGGTGATTGAGGCCGGTTGAATTTTGTGTTTTCGGTGATTACCATTGGACACATTTCTTATTTGGCCCAACTTTGGTCCCTCATTGATCACTATATCTGTCGTTGCATAATTTACGAACAACACCTCCGTCTCTTCCTTTCGGACCACTGATTGTACTAGGTTCGGCCTTCTTGCTCTGAGTGTCTGGTTGCAGCTTGAACTCAAACTTGCAGACTAGGTCACACAGTAATCCTCCTTTGTGAATGAAAATTCAATATTATAATCAAAAATGACATTGGTATTAGTCTTCACAAACGTAACACTGTCCTTGTCAGTGAAAATTCTACCAATGAGTAAATCATACTTCTAAGCTTCACCTTAAATTACCCACAATTGGACATGTTCTGTCACCTCACCAATTTGTAATGAAACGTCTGTAACTCCATAAATTACATTAGATTTACTATTACCGTATACTGTCAATTACTGGGTTGTGGGTTGTACCACTAATTCATACAGTCGGGCTGCGTTTTTCCTAATTAAGCATAATATATCGTACCCTGTATCAATTATTCCATACACTGCAGTTGATGGTTGTTGTTAGAAACTAGTTTAATGTATTTTGACTTATTAGATTCTGTTTCAGCCGCACCCACAAAACTCACTATCATTTTTTGATCGGATTTCTTACAATATTTGGCCGTGTGCTAGAGGTGGGAGAAATCGTTCTTTTGAGTAGTAGAAGTAGTAATAGTATTAGTTATTATTAGTAGTACTAGTAGTACGAAGACGAAATAAGATGAAATAAACCAATCATTAATAAGCTGACCCGGACCTGGTGAGCGACATACACTTACGAACCGGATCTGGAATCACCCGGTTACTGGTTAGGTTAGGACCAAATTATCGAAGATAGACTTGACAGAATCTTTTCAAGACACTGGTATTACTGTTGATTATAGAGGTGGGAGAAATCGATTTTTGAACGCCACCTTGTGATTGGCCGATTGCAAACGATTCGAATTTCGAATCGAAATGAATGAAAAGATCGAAACGAATCAAATAAATCAAAAGAACGACAATATAAATCGATCGCTATCGAGTCACTTTACTGATTCAATTTTTTTCATTTCAAATCATTCACGTTGTTGTGTCTCCACCTCGACCACTCAAACATGCCTTACTCATGAGCGCCATACTTAAGATATACCTAACCTATACGGTTCTAATCCAATACAGAACGTTTTCTTAGTTTCCGTCTTACTTAGTTTTAGTTTACGGCACAAGCGCATTTTATTATGAAAATACGAATACACACTTTAATCTCGGGTTTAAACACGGTTACACAAACGTTTGTAAAGTTCAACTACTCCTTTGGTCACCGTAAACATTTTCTCGAATTGTGTCTCATTAATTACATTACATTAATTACACTAATTATTAATTAATTACATAAACGAGCATCGACTGTCTGGATGTCGTTTCTTCTCCCCCTGTTCTCAAATATTATCAACATGTATCTCATTTTATCAATAGTTAAAAATGATAACAATATGTACCTAAAAACGTTTTATAATATTATCATTATATTGTACATTGGAAAATTGGCATTGGGCGAATATGCGTTTATCGTCCCGAGTTTTTATGTTTAAACAAATCCTTGAAGTTTCTTTACAAATTAAAATAACTGATATGCGATTAAAAACCGTAAAAACCACAGTCATTAAATATTGTTATTTGTTATAATATTAACTTATTTGTAACTCATAAAGTCATTAGTATTATCATTAATACATTCGATTACTTCATGGGTGCCCATAGGATAACTTTTCAGAGGAGGGGGGGGCAAACTTCAATCAGAATTTTTAATTCCAATATTTTTTTGATTCAACAACAATGTTTGTACATTTACTATCGGCTTTAGCAAAGAGAAATCGTTAGGTAATTCTCCATAGTCCAGTAGATGGACATGTCTCTTTCCTGACACTCCTTCTCCAAATAAAATTTGTTTTAATGTAGTTTACATTTCTATGTGAGCCAGTGAATGCAGTTATTATGGCATTCAAAATAATATTGCTATACTCATAATATACGATTAATAATATAACTTACTAGTTTAAATACTATAGTTATGTATTACACGTTTATTATCATTGATTTTATTATAAAATTAATTGTATATGTGGAATGTAGATAATATTATATTACTCATGAATATTATTATTGAATATTAATTATTTTAATCCGAGGTTATATATAATACCTAATCAGTTTGAATGGTTGATACTTTGGTATTTATTATAATAGAAAACCACGTCATTTTCCAATATATCAGAATATTTCGTATAGGTAATAGGTATAGTAGGTACTTTTATCTGTATATAATTACTCCTATGTAGATTTTTTTTATTAATTTATTATACTCATTAAAATTACATAATATAATATTATTATTCATCATCATGTATTTGAGTTACTAGGTACCGGTGGCGCCGAAGTCCATGTTGAAGTCGGGCCACTTTTTTTCAAAAATGTGGCCTCAAAGCCAAATTATAAATTATAATGTATAAATATTTCTCAAAAATAGTTTCCTATCAATATTTCTAGGAGCCCTAGGATACCTACAGGGTTAATACGTCCTGTATTAGGGTTATTACGTCCTCCTCCCCTTTGTAAGCAATTTTCAGCAAATGTCCGACCCCCCCCTACTTTATTACGGCAGCATATGTCCAACGACCTCGCCTCTATTAAAAAAAAAAAATAAAAATTTCCGAATTTTATATGAATTAATTGAAAATAAATGAAAAATTTTGTTACCTACATATTTTAATAAAAATAAGTACATACGAGTAATTATGTACATATTTTGATTTTTTTTTTTATTACTGCTGACGTCAGCATGGTTATAACTTCCCCCCCCCCATCCCCATTGTCAGCAGATGTAAGCACATGACAGACCCCCTCCCCCTAGGTGCTTACGTAATACTTGAACGCCACCAAACACAACATAATAAATAGAATGAAATAACGGTGCAGGTATAGGATAATAATTAGTTGCGTTACTAAAGTTCCTGTACAGATCGTGTTTTTTTGGCCCGGCCCAGCCTGAGAATTTTCCATAAAAATTAAAATGTCAATATATTACATTACGTACATATTACATATATTATACATTATATATACTGTGACCAGATGTACTTTTTTCGTAGGATAGCATAGTTTCTGTTTTTTGTATAGCATTGTTTTAGTGTCCTTAACAATAGTGTTAAGTACATGAAATTATACATTTTTGAAAATATTACCGGTTAACACATATATTTTATTCTTTTTCATGATTTAATTATTTATATTTTATGGTTCGACCTAATGCATATTAGTACAAAATAATGTTTTGCCACTTTAGTATGAAAAACTATATAATAATATCATTATTATATATATAGGTACCTACTGCGTATATTTTGTATTTTCACCTTTAAAAATTTATTTATTTTCAGTGTATTCAGTTTCAATGTATTTTTTGACCCGTGTCCGTGGAGGGAGGGGTGCGAAATAGATATTTTTATATGTATAGAATACGTACCTACATATTATATTTTCTCCTATAATTAAAAATGTTTTACAGTAATGGGGGGGGCGTATTTGATGTAGGGGTGATGGGGAAAATCACCCTCAAATACGCACTTGAAAGACACACCTTTAATAAGTTGACCTTGTAATGAAATTATTTCAATTATTCAGTTTTTTCTAGGTAAAAAAAACTTGTATTGATGGAGATGGCTTATGAGCTATGAGAAACATTGTAACATAGTTTCCTCATTGACCAATAAAAAATATTCTCAAGGAAGGGGTTTTTTATGATAAAGGAGGATACATTTTAAAATGTACTTTTTTTTAAATTATCTGGTCACTATAATTATATGTCATATAAACAATAAAAAATATTAATTGGCCTTGTTTGGGTAGGAATGTAGGATGTTATATTATATTGAATAATGTGCGTGTACGTGTGACTACTCTTTTTGGGTAGAATTTGATCCAGTAGGCATATTCAGTGGCATAACTATAGCTGTGGACAGGAGAGAAATTCCCTCCAAAAAAATGTTGTCGGCCAAATCGTAGCCCAATATGAGAGGACTAGAGGAGTCCCAGCAATAGTAAATAAGTTGATGATTTTTTTTTTTCTATGCTTATTTACTACATTTTTAAAGAAGTATTTTATTATATTTTAGCTTTGCATTCGGTCAAATTGTTAAAAGGTATGGCTTTTTTTTTTGCCTACGGCTGAGGCCTCCAAATACAGTTTTCAAAACATTTTTAAAACTTCGGCGCCACTGCTAGGTACTATATAGGTACCTACTTATAGTTTTATTGTTAATAAAATAATTATTGTAATAAATATTAAATATATATATATATATATAATATATAAATATCATTATAATAATTATTGTTAATAAAAGGTTATTACTTTTAATTTTTAAGCTATTAGTTGTTACTCAGAGCCGGCACTAATATTCGTGAGGGGGGCACAAACATGTTATATATTACGTATACAAATGTAAAAAATACAGTGACTTACAGGGTCTTCAGTTTTCACACCACCGTTTTCGGTCAAAAATCATTATAATTCCAACAGTCCGACCGATGCATGTCCCAATAATAATTTTGAAAACATAAATAGATTCTTTATTATACTTATTTAATATAATATATTATGATACTTCTTAGTTCTTAGAATCGTGTTATCTAGAAACCTCCAAATATGTTATGAGCGGGTTGTCGTAAAAACTGTGAAATATAAAATATATTAGGTTTATTAAATTTTAGATTCTGAGCATAGCGAGGAAGCTTATGGTTTTACAATGATGTTTATTTTTTTATTTTTTATTTTTTTTCTGTAAACACTTTTTCTACCAGAAGGAGTGCTCCGATCTTTACACTCATGCCCGGTTTCCGGTAGCAAATTGCATCTAGTTGGTACTTTTGAGAGGTCATTTTTCGATTTTCATAATAGTTTTTTAATGCGTAAGCAAAAACTACCAAAAAATTACGAAAAATACGATTTTGTAAAA
>JAIPRL010012183.1:0-12385 GCA_025469235.1 Pemphigus obesinymphae | reverse complement strand
CAGGCTGGTACTGGTCACTTGGTCCCTTAGGCTATCTCCACACCCAAGTACGCAATTTTGTTTTCCCCGCGAACATCCGAGATGGGAAAACTCGCCTATATTCTTATTAAGACTTCTCATACTTTTTAACAAGTTTTATGCCGGCTGTCGACCTGACGCAACCTCAATTAGTCGACTTCTACGACAGGCATGAGGAAACCGTGGAGGTATTCTTGACCCTCTCCACAGGGTTTTTATTCACAAACAATTGAATAAAAAACATAAATAATCAATAGCTTATAAAATTATTGAACTCAGAAGAATAATATCAAATTAAATTTAAAACACAAAATATCTAAATAGAACACATAGAATTAAAAAAAAAAAACGTATTAACAAATATATGTAAAAACAAAAATACAATAAATAATAATTTAAACAAAAAAAAAAAAAAAAATGGTGATTCTGTAGTAGTGAGTACTTGCTGTACCACTACAGTTTTATATGATTTTCTTGAAATCTAAAGTATTTTTTAATTTGTTGTAACACTTTGTGTTTGGTATAATGCAATTTTGATTATAATTGTAATTTAGCTTGAAAATTAGGTTAAGTGTTAAAATTACCATAACAGTATTAACATATTTCTACCATAATTAATTTAAAATGATAAAATGTTAAATAGTTTATTCATTATTGTTTATTAATTTAATATATAAATCAAAATTTTTGAACCATTGAATGTTTTGCAGTATTTTCGTAAAACGCAAAATTATTGTTCAATTTTTGGAAGAACAAATTAAAAAAACATATATTATGAAGAAAAAACATGATTGAGAATAAAACCGCATATTTATAAAATCATATTTTATATAAATTTTTACTATTATCAAAGGTCATATAACAATTTTATTTATTGTGCAATATTACTATTAGATAAATTAAATACATAATACATATTAAGTATATTTATAAAAATTTACTAACTAGTTTCTGCTCCCGGATGAAGATTATCTGATACTAAGCTCACTGTTAATAATAATTTTGCAAGTTACTGAGTATCTCTAAATTAATTATTATTATAAACATAATATTTACTTACTATTACATATTTCTGTAAACACAATTTCGTACAGATATGAAAGAAAAATAACCAATATTAGTAATTTATATAAATATAACTATATATTTTAATTGTCTGCAGTGTTATTTATCAATAATACAGGTAATGGTGATTATTTTAGAGATAGTAATAATTCGTTTTAATTAACATAGTGATTACATTAACATCAATATGGGCCTCAGTGTAACTTAATGAATAGTTTTGTAATATTTTTTAGATCTCATATTAATTTAATATTAATTCAATTTTATTATGTGATATTACACTTACTACATTTAAAATTTATGCATTGTAATTAATTCCATTTTTATAAATTGTCTATTGTAATTGAATTGTTAGTAAATAGCATATTACACTATTGTACATGCCGTCCTATGATCAAGACACTCATAACATGGGACATCTCTTTGAATATGTGAAATTAATATTTACTTTAAACAGGGACGAATATAAATAAACCACTAATTCTACAATTATAACATATTATAACTTTCTAGTACAGATTTTGTAACATAACTCTAAAACTTAACATTTTCAAGTATCATAATTGTTATTGTTTATGTATTTATTTGAATTCAATTAGAGATAGGTACATTTCCTTATATGGGATTAATGAGATCATTGTATGATTAGCTTTATAATATCGGTAATAATTCCAAAAAACACAGGATGGAAATTAACTATAAAAAAAATATATCCATTTTTCATATTTTGTATTATATAAATCTGTAGTATATTATATAGAAGCCCCCTTATTATCACTCAATAATATATAAATAAATATAATAAGATGATGATCATATATTAATTATTGTCATGCTTTATATTTAAATGCATTTTCCTCAAATAGTACTTTTTAAAAATAATTTTATTAATAAAGCATAAATTGTTCCAAATGCCATACTTAATTATCACTAATTGCTAAAGGAAAAATATTCTTAGTAAAATTCTGCCCGTTAACAGTATCGCTAAAAGTGACATCTATATATGCTACTATCATATAAATAATAACAAAACATAGAGAATAATTGGATATATATTTATAATAATTATATAATCAATAAAATATAATTATCTTGAAGCTAGTTACTTACCTGTATACATTTCTAAACAAGTTTAATTACATTTTTAGTTGAGCCTAAATTATTATCTTATTTAAATACAAAACCACAATATTACATGAAAATGAAATAAATAATCCAATGTATATACTATTTAAATATTGATGTCTCAGCATAGTAGAATTAGTAAAATTTCCTATATTAAACTTTAATAACTTCCTTGAGAAAATTTGCATTGTTCTTCGGACCCAATTTGACTTAATTTAAGTAGGTATATTTTTATACAATAAACTTTAAATTAACATGCTAAGTTTTAATAAAAGTAACTAAATTAAAATTAACTGAACCTTTTCATATTTTTCTCTTTAAAATCGTTAATGCTCATTGCTGAAACATGTATATTTATATAATAATTGAGGTAATATGCAATATATATACACACATAGACATAGATTTTTCAGTAATATTATATATATAATTTACGGATATAAACGATTCACATTTGTGATAGCAAACTCATGGATTTCATTCGAGATAATAACATCAGATCATAAATATTCATTATTCAGGAAAAAAAATCACTTACTACTTATTTCTCGCTTTAATACTTCTAGATTGAGATTAAGAGTATAGTTATAATTATAATAATATTATTTCTATAAAAGGAACTAGATTATAAAATAAAACTAGATAAACTAATGGTGCGCAGATATTATTCATATAACATCATTATAATAATACCAAAATAATTGCCCTTTTAGAGGCGTTATGCAAATACAACTTTTGATTAGTGAAATTGTTTTAGTCATTAATGAAGGAAATGTTATTCTCACTATTTCAAAGGTCAAAATTTAACTATGGTATACTTTGTACTCGTGCTCGTGTACAAATGGAGGAATAATCGTTGATTTTCGTATCTCATTTTGCGACCAAGAATTTACCCTGAAAATGTCCATGTTCGAAAACCAAATAATAAATAAAATTAGTTAGGTATGAATATCCAATATTTTATATCCAGAAAAATGTTAGAACTCATTATAATTTTATAAAAAGTCTTGTATTTATTTTGGCGTTCCCTCATAAAAAATTTTACATACAAAAGTAAAATATAATAATCAATTATTTTTTGTAAATAATGTACCTATGATCCAGTGTT
Organism: Pemphigus obesinymphae; assembly: GCA_025469235.1. Lineage (NCBI taxonomy): Eukaryota > Metazoa > Arthropoda > Insecta > Hemiptera > Aphididae > Pemphigus > Pemphigus obesinymphae. Next base: position 9,069 of record JAIPRL010012183.1, on the reverse strand, counting down.
TCAATATGGCATAATAACTATTAAAATAAATACTTATTCATTTTTAATAAAATATATTTAAATTTTTCATTATAGCCCATACTAATTAGGTATGGGTATTAAAGGTAAGTTTCTGATATCGATAACATACATAAAGTCACTATGTTCGATCAATATTATTATATGTTTTACTTTCACATTCATGGACGTAATACTACAACCTAATAATAAAATAAGTAAAAGTCATAGTATAAAATAAACTTAGGAAAACATAAGAAAATGTTATAAATAAAAATTTTATAAGTTAATACTAAATTGTGCAAATTCCCGGTGTTTCATAATTTAAAACTAGAATAAGTAAGTACCTAATTGATATTTTTTTTAAAAAAAAAGGTGAACTTTATATTTAAATTTTATAAATTATTACGCAATTTATATTATAATATTATATTATTGTAATAAATATTATATTATATTATAATTATATATATATATATATATATATAATAAAATGTATAAAAAATTAGTAAGATGATATTAAAAATGTATTGTAGTTTGAATAACTAAAGTAAAAGTATAAAATATATTGTAACGTGTTATTTATCTTTAATATGAATGTTAGAGCATTTAAATTGTGTGATTGTAAACGTAAAATTTCCAAATAAAAAATCAATATACGAGTATTTATCAGTTAAAATATATTCAACTTTTTTAAATTTTATTCAATATTTTGTTTATATTTTTATTCGACAATTCCTAATCGGTAATCAAGGTGCTGTACATAATATTTCAAAATTATGAACACAATTTATTTAGATAAAATTCAGTATAAAAATGAAATCCCAAATTCTACAAAATAATTTGTTTTTATTTTAACTAATATGTATTTCGAAAACCATGTTTTTATCTTTAGTGTTAAACAACTACTGAGTCTTTAATAAATGTTTAGTGATTTATTCGGCACCAAAATACGGTAAATTTAATGATTTTTTCCATTCGCATTTAGGTCAGCATTGGGTCTTGTCTCATGTCATTTAAAATTTAAAAAAATACAGATTTATATATATCACTAGATAATGAACTTATGATACTATTAAACTCAGTGTTATCATAAATAAAAATGTAAAAATTATTTAATTTGACCATATTTTCCCCATACTATAAGCTTCGGGTTTCGTGCTCGACAATATCATGGTAACGACCTATGTTGCATATGTACATTTTTATCAGTTTACATTCTGGTTGTCATATTTTGTGGTATGTTATGCTAATATGCATATAATTTTTTGGGTAGAAGGATTCAAGAGTCCAATAGAAATTTTCAGACATATTACTTCCTAATAGGATAATTAAACACAGATGGAATTTATTTACAGTTATTGTTTAATTGAAAGTACGGATTTCGATTATTTAGTGGACTGTATTAAATTAAAATTGAATACGACAATTATTATAATATAATTTAATTCGTTTTAATGATTTTTTAGAAAATAATTATTATTATTATTACAAACGTATAATTGTAGCGATTTAATGCCACGTATATACAACGAAAAGGCAGGATCGACTGATTGCGATTAGCTACTGGAGCGCGCTTTGCCTGAAAAGATCGATAATGCACTCGCAGCTTATCACAATCACATGATAACATTTCAAATTCCTACTATACCCTTTTTTGAAAAGTAGTTTTCAATATAAGCAACTTATATAATTAATATAAAAAAAATGTAATAACCACAATCATTAATTACAAAAATTAGATTTTAATTAATAGTATAAATAACAGTAAGTAAACAAAAAATTTGTAAATTTATAAAATAAATCAATAACACATTACGGAATAAATAAATAAACTTTTCACTTCACGATCGCCACATAAAGCATAACATTTGTATATATACAAAAAAAAAAAAAGAAAAAAACAGAATGGAATATTTAATTTGAATGGAATCATTCTTCGTCAATGGGTAATGGACATAACAATCGAACTGCCCTTTTCGTTGGACCCTTTGCCATATGAACTCTGACTACCCGAATAACCTCATCACTTCCAAGATAGACTTCAATTATTTTTCCAAAGCCCCATTGTATCGGGAGTAAATTTGTATCTTTAATTAAAACCATGGACCCAAGTTTTATAGGACAGCTGGACTTTACCCATTTGTTACGTCCTTGCAACTGACCTAAATATTCCGATCTCCACCACTTCCGAATTTGCTGCGTTGATTTTTGGATCTTTTACCAGCGCAACAATAAACTTTGTGTATTATCATTTATTATCATTTATTTTATCATATTATGTGTATTATTAAAATCGTGTTGTGATAAAGATATGAGTGAGTTCCCTATTTTAAAATGGACAGGAGTAAGAACTGCTAAATCAAGAGGATCGGACATTAAAGATGTAAGAGGATGGGAATTTAAACATACCTTCACTTGAGCCAATATTGTGTACAGTTTTTTATATAAAAGCTTTTCCGACGATAAATTTCGATTTCAATTATATTTTACGCTTCAAACTGCGGCTTCCCATAATCCGCCAAAATTCGATGCTCTGACGGGAATAAAATGCAATTTTTTCTCATTTTCAGATGTAAATGTATGCACACGTACCATATGGTTTTCAGATATCATTAGTCGATTTAACTCTTCTAACTTATTATTTGCTCCCAAAAAACAAGTTGCATTGTCAGAATGTATATTTTTGCACATACCTCTACGGGATCTGAATTTTATAAGTAAAGCAATAAATGCGTCGATGCCGAGATCATCCACTAGCTCTATGTGTACGGCTTTTGTGGCGAAATATACAAATACGCAGATGTATGTTTTTTGTGTTACGGCGTTTTAACGTCGACTATTTTTTAGCAAAAATGGTCCCGCGTAATCCACTCCATAATTTTCAAAACAACGAGTAGTGCATCAATTCTCAATTTCGGTAAGTTTTCCATAATAGGTGAAACCATGTAGTTCTATTTGTTTTTCATTGTAACTACCTATCCATCTCGGTATAGTTAACGATTAAAGTTCACTTAACTGTTGATTATAATTTTTCCACTCAAGTTGATCATGTACAGAAAGTGGTTCTTACTAACTTAATTTATGGCGCCATAAATTTTGCATGAATATTTAAACAATTACTATTACAGGACTAATTAAACCAAGGGGGTCAAATAAACATAAAATGCCAGACAACACATGTATTTTTGTAACCAAACCATTTATATCCAGTATTTTGACGAAATAAGTATAATATTAATTTTTGAACCCCCAGTACAAAGCCAATGTTTTTATATTGTGTTACTCTATTAAAAATGAGCCTACAATTTCACATATCAAATTCATCACGTAATGAAATTGCCTCGAATAATGTATCAGCACTCGTGAGAAAATCATCTACGCAAAAGTAATTTTGAACAATTTCTTTTACTTTTTTATTTTCGGTATCGTTGGCTACAAGGTTGAGACATACAACAGCCAAGTAGCTAGTAGGAAAGCTGCCATATGTAACCGTGTATAATTGATAAATAGATATATTCTCGTTTAGGTTTGCTCTCTAGAATATCAACTGATAATTTTGATTTTGTTAATTAATTATTAATTGCCGATATATTTTGGTAATGTCAGCGGAAAACGCGTATTTATACGTACGAAAATTCTCGGCTATATCGGAAAGATCGAGCTGTACTTTAGGACCTTTCATCAGTATATCGTTTAGTGATAAATTAGAACTTGACTTGGCTGATCCATCAAATACAATGCGTAACTTTTTTGTTCGACTATTTTCGTTTAATACAAGTATATGCGGTAAATAAAAGTGATCATTTCCTGCGATTGAACTATTATTATCAAATGTACCTATTTCACCCACGCGCTGCATATGACCCAAGCTTATGCATTCAAGCATAAATTATTTATATTGATTATAAATAGATATATTTAACTCTCACATTAAGCGTTGTTCTAAAGACAAAATTAATGCCGATTTATACGATCGACTTTCTTTAAATGGTAAATTCACGATAAAACGTCCATCGGAATTTCTGGTTACGTGGTTATCAAAATGTTCCTGACATGATTTTTCTTTACTATTGAAATTTTGTTTCATCATGAATTCTTCAATTTTCCAAAACTTTTCAAGCTTATCTTCTAATGATACATCGTTTTCATTACACACTGCTAATATTATGTGAATTATATCGACGACTTTCAGACGTTTTTCCTACAACTATCCACCCTAATTCTGTTTCTTGAAAATATGGACCTTGTGCGTTGGATTTAAATTTACGTGCGTGCATTATTCCTAATACGTATGTGTACCTACTACCTATTTATATGCAATTAATCCGGGGTGATTGAACTCTGGGTCGGCTAATATAATATTATCAGGTACATGTACACCACGTCATATGGGTCATAGAGGGCAACGCCTCTGTTATCTTCGGCACTACTAAAAATTCGATTGTCGTAGTATATGCACCATTTACCAATTGTATATACGCAATTACGTTATATTTGATAATATTTTTAGATTCGTTTATTCCGCTCACCGGTATATTTATTTTTATTTTTTACATCAATGCGTTTACCATTTTTGTGGTAATAAAATTGTTTTGCGAGCCACTATCTAACAGTGATTTACAATGCATGTGTGCTCCACCGGTATTCAATATTTTTAATAGACGTGGCCAATAATACCTGACCGGTTAGCTCGATATTTCCTGTATGCGTGGACACTACTGGCGCTATCGATGGGGTCATATTTAACGACTCAACTGTTTTTTGTTCAGAGTGCAACAGTATATAGTGAGACTTCTGACACTTAAAATATTTTCTTGGGGTACATTTATCTGCCGAATGATAATTTTTCAAACAATTTTCACATAATTTTAAATCATTTATTTTCTACAATCTTTCCGCAGCATCAAGTGCTAATAATGAATGCCATTTTTAAGTTGGATGTGGTTGTTAACATATATAAAATTTCATTCGCGACGTGGTTAGAAATAATGCAGTATTTTTCTTCGGCATTCCCGCCTTTGCATTTCTATTTGAAGTAGGATTTACCACAGTTTGTTTTCCTGTTAATACTTTTGCATTTCCTACCGATTCTAACATTTGACATTTTTTTCTGAAAACTGCATCAGTAGTTTTATACTCGGCAAGTCACTTTTAGGTACTTCAGACTTCCATTGACGCATTGTATATAAATCTATTTTGGTACATATAAAATGTAACAATAACGCGTTTCATTGGTACTGATCATGTTCAAGCGCCTGTAAATCTTGTATATAAATATTTAATGTATAATGAGGGTTCTCAATTTACTAGCCAATTCTTTTCCAATAGGCTGTAAATCGTATATATGCTTGCTATGAATATGTATCAACATTCGTTTCTTATTTTACCTTTTTTTCAGAATCGTCAATGCTGCTTCATAATTTAATGCTGACGTTTCTAAAGTTTTAACTAGTGTACTGGCTTTTCCTAAAATTAAATTTCGTAAATAATAGAAGTTTTGAGGGTTTTATTTAAATGCATTAATGATGAAAACATGTCTTGAAATGTAGTTCATTTTTCGTACTTTCCTGTAAAATTCGGGACTTCTAACAGCCTTAATTTACCACTGGGAACCTTTCACTTTGATTCGATCACTTGAATTTTCAAATTCAAAACTTCTTCCATTTTCTTGGATTTTGCTTATATTATTTTTTTTTTTCTGCCTGAGCCATAACCTTAAAAGACATATCAACAAATGAATCTCGGTATTCTAAATGTCCTAATCTGCTATATAAAATGCGATATGTATACAACGAAAAGGTACGAATGATTGCGATTAGCGACCGGAGCGCGCTTTGCCTGAAAAGATTGATAATGCACTATATATATATATATATATATATATATATATATATATATATATCACAATCACACTATAACATTTCAAATGTACAAATAAAATAAATACATATAATATGTATATTTAATATGATAAAATACATCAAGAAATAGTATTATACATAAATTCGCTCAGAATCGTTTTTTGAAAAGTACGATATACCATTGATTTAAAATCTATTAATTAATAATATTGCTATAATATCTCGTCACAAAGACCGAAAAGAATAATGGAATATCTTGTTCCGTCTAATAACATAAATTCGTAAAAAAAAATTTAAACCAAAGTAAAGGAAAAATAATTTATTGATTTTTTATCTGTATTAATGTAGTCATATAATCTATAAAATCAACTGGATAGAAAAATCAATAAAATTATACATTAACACTACTATATAGAAAGTAGTTTACTCATTAATAATAATGTTTAAAAAAAACTCCTATAAGACTCATTCTTTCGGCAATATTGGTTCGAGAAAAAAATTAAAATTAAAATTGTATATTATTTATATAATAAACAATTTTATAGCAAACAACATTATTGCACTATGTAATTCATAATATCGTCATAAATTATTCCAAATATCAAAAGAAGCATATATTAGCAAAACAAATTTTTCTAATATATCTCATTATATTAAAATTACTTATTTAATTAGAATTTTATATTTGAACAAATATAAATTATTTGAAAAAAATAACTTACTCCATATTTCATTATGATCTAGATTAGCATCCACAAAAAAATGATTTATATATAATTATAATATATTATGTATTATATATTTATTATTAAAATGATGTTATAATATTTTAGTAAGATAATCTAAATAAACTAATGTATTGCGTTTTTTAGATCATAATATTGCATGACTACACATCAAAAAAATGTAATTATGTGTATATAACTTATATTTTACAAAAATAGTTCATAAATTAAAAGATCGAACAAACCTTATAAACTATAAATTTGGATTTTTTAGGGAAATAAAATTTTTTTTTCAATCCGTGGAAACCCAGTTTATTAATAGGTGGATTAGGATTCTATGAAGTGGGACTACAAGACTGAATTTCCTATTTTAATTTTAGTTAGGTTTTTAGGTTTTCTGTCTAGGGAGAATAAATACAATTTTTTAGATGCACCAATATTTCTTCTAGAATACATTTTTATAGGTATTTAGATGAATACCAATTAGAATAATTTAATTTATATTCTTATGCATTATATAAATATTACTTGTATACTTATTTTTTATATTTATAGATTTATAAATAGTAAATACACAATTTCATTAACAAAAATGCTGTAATTTTGTTAAATTATGATGCCTCTATTTTATCATGTAGAGACATAAGCTCAAAATGAAATAAATTAGAGTAAATTATTTAATTTAAAGGGTATTTATTTAATATAAATCAGTATAAATTTTTAATATTTAAACATCATGCGCTTTCTAAAAATATTTAGAATTTTAGTTATTAATTTAGCTTAACTAAAGGGTGGTGTGGACTATTTTTTTTTCTGGTTTTTGAACACTAATTTTGTAATCGAAATCTTCTTATTCTTGCATAATGTTACAATATCTCACATAGACTTTTGGATTCTATTGTCACTTATACTGAAGAATATACAAACGAGATTCAGCCATGACACTTTCCTATATAACTCCACCAGACTTACATAGATTGCGACACACAAAAAGAATAATTCAAAAAATTATAAAACATCCTGAGCTCATTCTACATAATGACTTCACAGTGTACCATCCCAAAAGATTTAAATTTAAACATTCGATATGGGACTTGGAATCAACAAAAGATATAATGGTGGAAATCTGGAAAAATCGATGGAAAAACTCTGGTGTTCGGAAGGTTTCACTGATAGATAACTCAGAACTGAGAGTCCCGGGTTTTGAGCTTCCAAAAACACTATGGACAACACTAAATAGAGCAAGAATGGAACAAGGAAAATGTTATTACCTAATGCACAAATGGGGAAAGGGAGGATCCAACCTCTGTGAAAGCGGAATGCTCCAAACGATACGCCATATTGTCAATAAATGCCCACAAACATATTTTGTTGGAGGTCTGGAGAATCTGCATAAAGCAGAGGTGAATGTAGTAAAATGGATGGAAGATCTGGAGTTAAGACTGTAAGCTAGTACTTCAAAAGTTACCAAGTCTACCCGTCTAGTCAATTATAAACTTTTAGCTATAATACTATAGTCCTCTAGTCATAGTATTAGTTTGTTTTTAATTATCTTAGAGTTTATTAATATCTTTATTATAATTTTACCTTATTTTTATAATCCAATAATGTCATATGCAAAATAAAATAAATATTTATAACTTTGTAAATATTTTTAGACGGCCACTTGTTATTGTGTACTGAAGATGATATCATAGTTTTCGAATTCTTTAGCAAATAAAAATAAATTATATTTTTGTGGAATTGAGTCTTTAATTTTATTAAATATTCTTTATACTAGTTTTAATAAAGTTGCTGCATTACTTAGATAAAATTGTTTATTTTATATAAAAAAGTATTATAGGTATTAGGTACTATATATCTTAACTGAGTAAAAAAAAAAAAATCAATAATCATAAAAAAATAGTCACGCTCATAGTTACATTACGTTTGAGGATACACAGAGTATCAATACTATCAGTTATAACAATAACATGTTTCATTAACAGCGTGGTAAAACCTCATAAAATAATGGGAATTTCCTACTGGTATAGTAACTTGTAGAAATGTCAATATTTCGAATCTTTTTTTTTTCGGCGACCAAAAGTATCCATGTAAATATTTAACTGTTTCCATTCGGTATATTCTGTGATGTTAGTAGAGTATAGATTCTCTTATCTTTATTTAAATTATTGTTTACACCACACACACACACACACACACATTAGATATAGATAAATTTTTATCTGTTTTTGTGAATTATAATTGTATTGAAAATGTTTCATCGTTGTTACTCTCGAGTTTTAGTCGATCCGTTTGTCCGTTCCCGAATCGCCGACGACGTATTTTGTTTTTTTTTTTTTTTGCCTCGTTCCATTTCGCCGAATTTTTAGATTCTGATAGAAAATTGCATCTAGATGGTACTTTAAACAAGTTATTTTTCGACTTTTTTAACGTGGCAGGAAAAACTACCAAAAAATTACAAAAATACTTTAATTATTATT
>JAIPRL010012182.1:0-12385 GCA_025469235.1 Pemphigus obesinymphae | reverse complement strand
CTAATCCTTAGTCCTTTACTTTCCAGAGCTTCCCTCCACTCTTCAAGTCTACCATTCACTTCCTCAGGACTTTCTCCTATCAGTACTATATCATCTGCAAACAATATGCACCATGGTACCTCCCCCTAAATATCCTTTGTTATCTCATCCATTACCAGGGAAAATAAGTAATTACTCAAAGCTGAACCCTGATGTACCCCTACTCTGACCCTAAAATCTCACTCTTGTACTCGCCCCTTCATACATATCTTCAATTATGTTCACATACACCTTTGGTAATCCTTTCTTAATTAATGCCCACTTTAAGATCTCCCTAGGAACCCTATCATAAGCCTTCTTTAGATCAATAAATACCATACACAATTTCTTTTTCCTTTCTCTGTACTTCTCTACAATCTGTCTCACACAAAATATTGGCTCCATTATTGACCTCCCAGGCATAAACCCAAAAATATAATTTAAATTATTAAATTTCTTTTAATAATATATAATTTTATAGTATAGTTTTAACAAACCAGGTAAGGGGAACAATTTTTAAATTATGAAAAATTATAGAATTAAGTGTATAAATAACTTTATGAGAAAAAATTAATAAAAATTAATTATATTTCCCGAGATACAGCTTGAATTATGATAAAAATATCACTCTATATATCTAAGAATCAAACAAAATTAAGTCTAAACAAAATAAATACGTTTTTTTTGTTTTAAATTCAGTGACGGTTTTAAGCAGGCACGTATCTTAATCATAGTATTAGGGGGGAGGGGGTGATATTTTTAGAAATATTCTAGACCCAAAAATTTATATATATATGTATATTGTATATATAAACTAATAGTACCTAAACTAATAATGCAAATATAAAATGTACACATAAAAACAATTTTAACAAGCAATATAATTTTAGTTTTTTCATTATTAAGTCTATTTTTCTTGTTTTCATTTTTGCGAAATTTTGTACTAAATTTTCTACTGAAATGACTATTTCTCTGATACACCAGATAACTTTTTTCTCAACTAATAAATTTAGTAAGTTTTTCCTACCCGAAAGCTCTTTTGGCAGCCAACTCGTTAATATATTATTCCTGCTAGAAAATTTTCATTTATTCATAATAATAAGCGTAAATTACTATGATAATACAATAAAGGGCTTGCCAAAACTAAAATAAACAACAGCAAATCTGATTTTTCAGTTTATTGGTGACACAATATTATCGCACCAATAAAATTCATCGTTAAATAATGATGAATACACGGCGGAGGTCCAATTTATATTAGTTTTATTATATAAAATATATCACATTTGTATTAAGATATTAAGATAAGACAGTATCAACAAAATTTGTTTAGTCAGTTTACAAAATTATAATAATTAATAACGGTTCTTAAAGTACCATAGTAGTGGGGTATTATTATATAATATCACAATGGGGGTGATTGTTTATTCGCCCCCCCCTCAAATACGTACCTGGTTTCAAGGGTGGGGAGGTACTGGGTGATAACCCACCCTTATATATTTAAATATATTTTTATTAGAAATTAATGGTTTAACTGAGGAAAGCTGGAACCGTAAGTCATAAACAAAGAAAATCAAGATTATACATTATTCCGAATCCTCATTTGAGTACCTCGATAATCGATATAAATAATTCTAGAAATATGAAATGTTTACAAATTTTAAAATCCTGATTTGAGGAGTTAAAAAGTTCTAAAACTTAAAATATTCCTGATTGAGTGGTTTTTAGCAATTATACTTGTGCGTTTGATTCAATAGACTCGATTATTATAGTAATTATATTCATATTTAAATATAAATATTAGTTTTAATAAATAATATTCAATATTTCAAAAACATTATAATAGGTTAGTATATAGTACATAGCATTAGTTATAAATACTACTATACTACTAGTATTTATAAAATTATAATCAATTTTAGTAGTTACCTAATAATATATTTACTCTAAATATGAGTTATCTTTTTGTTTTAGGATAATATTTAATTCATTAACAAAACTAATATTTATTTATAAATATGTTATAAATTATTTTATAAATATCAAATATTTTATTTGTTATATATATATATTTGTTTTATATATAGGTATATATATAAATACCTATATATTATACATTTATAATGCTTATTTTATGTTTATTAAAATATCCAATTTTTTAATATTTCCACCGGACTACTTAAATAGGTATTTAATCTTCATTTATGTAATTTTTTAGGTATCTAATTGTGACGGTCAAAAATATTGGAAAATTATTGATTCATTACATTAGGATTATTTTAATTTCATATCAAATATTGCAAAAAATGGAGTAACAGCTTTTACATACCCTATACGAGCAGATCTCATCACACAATATTTAGAACCCGGACTTTGTCCATTAGAGTATCAAACTACATTGGCTGTTTATGACAGTACTATTGATCATATAATATCCAAGCTAATGATTCGTTTCACTTCGATTAAATAAGTGGTTAAATGTTCATCTAGCGTTTGTCCGAAAATATTACATCGAAAGGTTATATATATATACATATGATATATCAAACAGATAAGGAAAACCTGTTTCCATTGAGCATTTGATCAAGCATTGATCAACTCCAACAATTTTTGAATGATCGTGCAAATAGAATAGTTCAACAAAAATTCATGGATTACTGTGGGATTAAAACAGTGAAATCTGAAATTTCTAACATGCATTTATTTATAGACATTTTATACTGGAAGGTAATAATATATTTTTGGCGAATAAATAAAACTGATATTTAAAGTTTCATGACTACAATAACTATTATATTATATTAATAGGTACATGTATTTTATAGAAGAAGATATTATTTCTAGTCAACGAGTAATGAAGCGACGGCACTAGTTAAAATACGTCTACGTAACATTCCAAAATTACTGATGCATAAGACAACGTGTTATCAACTTAGAGGTGTTTTATGTTTTTATCGAGAAAAAAGTGGTCTGAGAAATTCGATTGAACATTATACAGCATACGCCAAAAGATATGGTAGCAACTGGGTGTCGTATGATGATTTTTAAAAAAACCTGTACCAGTAAAGGAAACAACCATTATATAATGTGAATTTTTTATATATACTGTATACTTTTTTTTTTTTTATAATTTAATTATTAACTATCTATTTATGTATTATAAAAACATAGCAATAGCTAGAGTCAAAAAGGTATATATTGTAGTAATAATAAATAATATGTTAATTTATCATTATTCTCTTTTCTTGTGTTTTAACTGTTATTAATAATTAATAATTATTTATTAGTTTGATTTCAAATGTTTATTATTTTAATTGTGTGCTTTGGACCAGCACACGTGAAGATGAGTTAATAGCAAAATGTATAATAGAAAGGCGGTGGCGTTCTCTACATCGACTAAGTGCGTACTATAAAAATTAATCATTTGACCTCATTTTACACAATTATATGTACTTTAGTCTTAATATTGCTGAACTGTATTAATTTTATAAAATCGTTTAGTAAAAGATTATTATTTAATTAAAAAATATAAACATTGTACATCGCATCATGAATATGTGTACAGAATTTTTATCTTTCAAAAATAGTTGAATTTCTCAAGATGCGATATGTAATATAATCTATATACACTATGGTTAATTGTGTATAGTAGGTACCTATATACTTATCAATAATGAGAAATTATGTGATTATCACTAATATGATTTAAAAAATTATCATCATCTATAAATAAGCAAATGCTTACAAAAAAAAACGCATTTATTTTAAATGGCATAAAATAATTTTAATTTTATTCAGATTTCATATCAACCCTAGTTAATAGGATAAAATATATATAAAAGACAGAAAAAGTTCAAAACTTAACATAGGGCCAAGAAAAAAACAGAAAAACCAATTTAGTAGATGAAAAAATAGGATTCAAATTCCGGGAAAATATACATGCTAAATACTGACATGGGTATAAAAGTTCGATATTTGCATTATTATCCTATACGGGTGGGGTTGTGGACACTTGTGCAAATTACTTAAAATCAATTTTGCTGGTGAAATAACGACGTGCAAATTTCGGGAATGGTCTTGATAATACATGCTGAATACGTGCTAAATACTGACGTAGAAAAAAATTCGATATTTGTATTATTAACCTAGGGGTGGATCTGGGGGACACATGTCGCTGACCTCGTCCATAGGAAATTGGGATTTTCACTTAAATCAAGTTCATGAAAATTCAGTGAATTGTCGTGAAAATTCTTGAGAAACACGTGCTAAACGCTGACGTAGAATAAAGTTTAAAAATTTTAGAGGTGGGGGGGTGGAAAAACGTACGTCCTTTATTTAATAAGTAATTTGCATTATAAATTAAAACGAGATATTCGTAGTTATTTCAATGTGCAATTAATATTTTATAGTTAAAATAAAACCATGTTTATCTATAACATTAAAATCAATAAATTTGTATTACTAATATGTATAACTGTAGTATAACCAATGTTGGGTAATAACGTAGTTACTTTTTCGAATAACGATATAGTAATTTCATTATTTAATTTTTATAGTAACGTAAGAATAACTTGGTTAGTTGGTAAGTATTTGTAAGTCACTTTGTAAAATAACGCGTTACATTTTTATAAATAAAAAATAAAATTCATTATAATAAATTCGTCTAAAATTGATCGGCGCCAAGTAGATATTTTAACGATTACTTGATTTTATAATAGGTAGAAAGCAGGCATGATATTGCATTTCATATTATTCAAACGATGATTAACAAAAAAAATTAAGATTGTATGTAATATATATAGTCCACAAAGTTATACTACTTACTACTACTACTCGTAGTACTTATACCCATTATTAATTAAATAAATGTAATAATAATTTTGATATAAAAAAAAATATACGCCATACAGTAATATTTTTTTTACAAATTTATGCGAATTTGAATCGTAAACATTACGAATAATAATAATATTGTATTATATTATAAAAAGGATGTATTTAAATACAATATTCTGACAATACTTTATAACGTTTGCATACGTTTGCCAGACAGATGGCGCTAGATTATACGAAGCTGTCGTAACTCGTAAGTATTGTTACATCGTCAAATATTTAAGGGGCTCAACAACAACGTAAAATCGACATAAAAACGTGATAAAACAGTGGGGCTTTGAAAATTCGGATTTAAATTCTGAAAACTGTTTCAAATTCATCAGCTTCTTTTCTAAGAATTAATCGATGCGTTGTTTTTTTTTTTTTTTTTAGCCATGTTATTTTTCACTAAAAATTGCAATTTTTGAACATTGATTATACCTATTTCAATCACAATTTTAAAATATACTTAAATATTTCTAAATTGTTAGATTTTTATTTTTCAACCACTTAATAATCGCAGATGTTGCGGCTCCTTAAATTAAGAATGAGATACTGATAAATTATGCATTAAACACATGTACCCTTTAAAAATATTAAACGATATACATTGGTATTCCTTAATAAAAAACATAAAGTTTTGCAATAATTTATTTTTAAAAATAATTCATAAAACTATATGAATTAACTTATTAACAAGAATATTACAATTATAAATAAATATAAGTATATTATATCATGTATTTAAAAATTTTTTGAATAAATTATCCTAAACAGTTACATCTAACATACTTGTATACATAATATATCTCACAACCAGTAATAATAATTTATATTATATAATTTTAATTTAATATAATTATTATAAATAAATAATTATTAATGTGGACAATGGGCAATCTGATGCGATTACTGAGTTTATCAGAGTGTTTTTAGTAGGTATTTTTTGCTTTAGACAAAAAACTTTTGGATCAATCTTATAATCTAATATGTTTGTATTTTTATATGAAGGTACATAAAAAAAAATTGTAATATTAATATAATAGATATAGGTATTACTGACTGCTCAGAGCTTCGGAATCTCAAACATTATAAAGTATACGCTACTATAATTGTTATAGTAAATTTACCATTCCAAAATGTTTATAATTGTAAATTTTATTAGAGCAGTTATATTTCATATTCCTTCATAATATTAAAAATCGAGATTTACTGTCAAAATAATCATTTTTATTCGTTCGTTTGGAACTTAATAAAATATATTTAGATTTGATATAAGTAAATATATATATTATATAAATTCAATTATAATTTAATCGATTCAAAACAGAAACGTTATTAAAAAAAATATAGGTACCTATTATACCTACTTAATATTTTAGATGATAAATTAGATGTTAATTTTACTCTCCGACATAATATCCACATTGATAACAGAGAACTTACTATAAAAAAAATTAGTTATCACTTATCAATAGCAGTGGTGTAGTGGAGAGTATGCGCTAGATTACACTGCATACTTACTTCTTAAATAGAAAATATGCATATACCCAACTCTCAGAAATATTTTTAATGTTTTATACTAAAAAATTATTATAGGTTTTGAAAAAAACAAGAATTACTGAAAATAGATCACAAACAAGTATGAATATTTTAGTTTAGATTATAGTATACTGATACCCAGTAGCATATTTAGCATTTTTATTTGTTAGCAGATGTAATAGATAACAAATATCTCCAATTTACCAAAATAAACGCCTTTATACAACTATTGGTTTTTGAAAAACAATGTGACATACTTAATAATTATATACTAGTAATGTTCAGCAATTTTTATGAAATGTTGAAATTTAATTTGTTTAATTTTTATGCATTTAGAGATACTGCACTTTATAGGTCGATTAGGATTTTTCTATAAAAAATCTTTTTAAAAGTAATTTTATTGCAGTTAGTATTTTAAAATATAAAATTTTTGATTTTCTCAGAAATTTTATTTTTTACTTCAAAAGAAAACAACATAAAATGACGGAAAATTTTAATAAATCGGAAAATAACACTACACTGAGCTCCGCTCAAAATCAAAGAGATATAATTTATCTTTACTTTCAAATTCAATACATTCACCACTAATATCTTATCCGATAAGCAAAGTGCTTCCATTCCTACTGCCCGGCTTTTTTCTTATGCATTTATCGTACCTTTCTAATTAAACTTACTGTCGAAATTGGGTACACACTGACACATTGGATAAAGTCTTCTGTTTCGAAAATTGTTCACAGAAAAATAAAAATAATAGCATCTTTAAAAAACCACTAAATGTATACTTAGTGTCCTTCCACTCAGAATCTAAAACTCTACTTTCCTGCATAATTAATATTGTAATTTTTGTATGTAATGTAATAACTTTTTTTATGTGTATTTTAAATAAAAATTAAAATTCACCTATTAAAATAGAAAAATATTAATATTTGGACTAAGTATGTCAGATGTCTACCATGATATATGTGTATACTGTATATTATGATTATTATGTTAAAAAATTTAGTTAATATTGTATGTAGTTATATATAACTCTTTAAATAAAATTTTTAGGGTGCTGGGGGGATGTGAGGAAAATTCCCTAACTTATATATTTGTATAAATTTTTGCGCTTACCCACAAACTGTTTTAAGATTACATCACTGATATATAGTAATAACTAATGACTTTCCAATATTTATTATTATTATACACAACTGACTAATTTTAACCCATTTAAAAAATGTAAAATATATTACAATGATTATTTTCAAAACAATTGAGCATCAAAATAATTTCACTGTATTGAAGAGAATCGAAAATATTTGTAAACATTATAATATTATATAATATTGAAATTTTTCACTTTAAAAATTCTTATTTATTTAAAATTGTGTAACGCAAATATTAATTACTTATATAGTATTACATAATTGTTTTTAATAATGTTACAAAATACAACCCCAGAAACTACAGAAGAACACAAATCCAGCAATAGCAAACAAAACAATTAGAAGGGAGAAACGATTGACAGAAAAGGAAATGTTGGAAAGTCTAGATAAAGACCTCAATAACTTAAGACAATTCTTTAAAAAATGCAAAGCAATTAGACAAGATTATAAAGTTCGAACTCTGATCATAAAAAATGACAATATAAGTAATATACATATATACATATAATAAATAAACAAAAATAAGCTTGACCTGCTTACGGATCCAACAAAAATAGTCAAACAATTCCGCCGTCACTTCGAGGAGTTGCTAAATAACAACAGTACCAATGGAAACTTTGAAAATTATGAAAAATTTATTTACCAAATAGCAAAGATTTTAAAAACTTTAAAACCCCAGAAGAGGATGAAATTAACGCGGAACTACTGAAACTGGCGGAAAAATATATTGTGACAGAATTATACCTTTTAATAAAAGATGTATGGAAAAAAGAATATATGCCTAAGAACTGGAATCTAAGTTTGTATGTCCAATTTTCAAAAAAGAAGATATGAAGAAGGTAACAACAAACTATCGTGGAATCTCGCTATTGAACACAGCATACAAAGTGTTATCAATAACTATCTTAAGTAGACTTGAAATGTACGCATTGGACATAGTTGGAGAAGTACCAACGTGGCTTTAAAAAAGACAAATGCACGACAGATCATATTCAAATCCTAAGACAACTTCTTGAAAAATACTACGAGTATAATCAAAACCTACATATGCTATTTGTGGACTTAAACAGGCATACGACAGCATCAACCGCGAACAACTGTAGATAACTTTAAGAAACTTTGGCATACCCGACAAATTAATGAGACTAGTCCAGATGTGTAATGAACAAACCTATTGTAAGGTACGTTTTCTAGGAGTATTATCTACAATGTTTGAATGTAAGACTGGCCTGAAACAGGATGATGCACTATCCCCAGTACTGTTTAATCTAGCCCTGGAAAAGGTAGTGAGAGATATATCAGATCTCAAAAAAATGGAAATAATAGGGACCCATACCCTGCTTGTCTATGCAGACGATATTATTCTATTAGTAGAATCTAAACACGATGTTGAAGAGAGAGCAAGAAAGCTAATAAAGTCCAGTAGTATGGGACTAGTAGTAAACGAGAATAAGACTAAATATATGGTGATGACTACGAACGGAACAACGAAGAGTAATTTCTGCGTCGAAGGTCTTACTTTCGAGCAGGTAGGAGACTTGTACCTGGGAGTTAACATAAACGAAAAAAACAACATGTATAATGAAATTAGGATGAGAATAAATGCGGTAAACAGATGTTATTTTACAATGAAAGGAATGTTCTCCTCCAAGTTACTGTCTTATACTGTCTATACGTACAAAAAAGTGCCTATACTGTACGTACATGGGACCCATATAGTGTCGTACGCATGCGAGATATGGTCTAGTACCCAGAGGGATGAAGAAAAACTACAGAACTTCGAGGGGAAAATATTAAGGAAAATATATGGAACTGTGTACAATGGTGACTTGGAAAAATTCGAAAGAAGAACAAATGAAAACCTGCATCAGCTGTATAATAAGCCGAGTCTATTGGCACTTCCTAGTCAGAAAGAGGTTGGAATGGGCAGATCACATTTGGCGAACCGAGGGAACGATAATTAAGAAGGTCACGGAAAACAAGATAACGGGGGAAAGACCAAGATGCAGATATCGGCAGAGATGAAATAATACAATAGAAAAAAATCCTAAAAAAATTCAATTTATCGCTAGATATGAGAACGGTATTGGATAGAGAGAGGTGGAAAAACATTCTAGAAGTGGCGATGGTCCTAAATAGACCGCTATAAGCCTAGGAAGAAGAAGAATACATTATTTTTTATAATCATTAAAAGTATTTATGAAACTTCCGTCCATTTAACTTTATATTTTTAGGAATTTTCTTAAAAATTTCATTTTTTTTTCAATTCTATTATACAATTACAATAATTTATCATTTGTTTATGTAATAATTATGAAATTGTCAAATTTTTCGAACTCTAAAAGTAAAAACATATATTATTTTATAAATCCAGTAATTATTCAATTATTGTTAAATTAGTTCCATTATAATTTATATTATATTTAATCATTTGTTCGTGAACTTTAATTCTTTAATTTATTTAAAGACGGAAAATTACTTCGATGTTTAATTGTCGTTAGATTAGTACGCAATACTTCATTGGGTTTTAATAAAGTAAATAAACGGAAATAATGCCATTAATGAATTTAAGACCATGACAGAAGAACAAAGGATAAAAATTCATATAGGTTATATTTTGTTCATTAATTATGCAAGTTTAGTCGCTGGATTAATATTTGTAGTTATAATAATAACTAAACTTAAAAATTCACGACATATATATGTCATATATATATATATAATTTGTATCAATTTTTAATTATAATTTTATTTCAATAATATATAATTATTATTTTATTGCAATGAAGCTCACATTTAATTTTCAAGTTTCAGAAATTAAAATTGTAAAATGTTTGTAAAATAATGAATTGTTCTAAAGTTGTAATTGTAATAGTTCATATAACGATTTACATTGATCAATACGAGTATATGTGGTACATGAAAATTACTTGTCGGATATCATTTTAGTGGTAAATATATTGAATTGGAAAGCATAATGATAAATAATGGAGGCCTGCATTCTCTTCATCACATGATTCTAAGGAATTATATAGACAATTTATTTTTCTTGTTGTACGAATTTATATATGACTTGTGTACGTCATAATCATTAGTCCTGATAACCTGTATCAAAGTGTAAATTTTTCACTCGAATAGACAATTTTATAATTCTATCAGAACGTCAGTTGGTTCATCAATTTTAATTTTGAAAATATATTCAAATTATCTAGAACATGTACCTACAAAAGAATGATTCAGATATTTTTTTTAAATGGTTTTTAGTTAATTAAATATTTATTTATTAATAATTTGCATATTATTATATTTTTAAATCTTCAAAGTAAAAATGTTTGTGATTTAAAAATTTTTCTATTTATCATAAATAGTCATTATTTTATTGAAAATTATATTTTATATTAAATTATTATGCCAATTAGATAAGTGTCCATAGTCAAAATTTTAAACTCAAGCTAATTTTATTTTATTATGAAAAGAGAAATTGGGGGGGGGGGTCACAAACAAAGAACATCATCAAATTTAATTTACTAATTTGTTAAATGTTCATTTAAATAAGAAATCAACATTTTTGAGGACTAGTAAAAAAATTTATTTTTAATTTTAGAGGGGGTTATCCTATTTTTGCTAATGTATTATATAATTAGAAGGGTGTTTGCTGTTTGCTCAAATTTTCTAACAAAGGAGAGAGGGAGACTAAAAAACGTCAGTTTTCTGTGGTCCACCATATATATAAAATAAAATGAAAAGAACAATATGTGAATTTACAGCATTTTATTGCAATCCAGCAATTTAATAATATTCGGCCTGTATAGGGCAGTGGTCGCATACGGCTATGTAATTTCATATGCATAAGCGGGCTAAAGTGAGTTCTGATATTACACGTTACAAAATAATATTTTATTGTTTTTCATGCTACTTGTAAATATAAAGGTTGTAAGTTTGCAACATCTCGTTTTTGTTGGATCCTGATCAGTGGCGTATAGTCGGATAGTCGCCAACCTGCGTCAGAGGCCTCGAGGACGGAGGTCGGAGAGTGTAGGATTTTGTGGTCCCAGTATAAAACGCAGAGAAAGATAACACTTTCGTATGATTGAGGATGATGAAATGACGAATACATATAGGTTTTGGAAAATTAAAAAGCTTTATTTATTGAAATTTGGTGTGGAGAAAAACACATTATATATCTATACCACTAGCCATAATTTTTAATTGTTCTCTCACAACAGGTGTCTATTTACAAAGAAACTATTATTATTCCACTTTATAAATCTGGTGATACAAAAGTTTGCAATAATTATAAACCAATTTCACTTACATTAACTTTATCAAAAATGTTTGAAAAATGCATAAAAATAGGACTAATAAAATTTTTAAATAAATATAAATTTTTCATAACAATCAATTTGGTTTCCATTCAAAATTATCAACTTTAGATCCTTTAGTAAAAACATCACATTTTATACATAATAATCTTGACAACAATTTTAAAGTTCTAGAAATTTTTAGGCTTTAAAAAAGCTTTTGACTCTGTTAATCATGAAGTGCTTCTTTTTATGGTATAAGAGGTGAAGCACTACTTTTACTAAAATGTTTTATTTCTAATAGACCCAGTGGCGTCATTTCAGTTTTTGCTAGACTAGGACAAAGACTTACTAATATGCCGACATAAAAAAAAATTCCCGAATAGTGCTCAGTAGTATAAATTGTGTTGTTCTGAACTTGGGAAAAATCACGAATATTAAATATTATGTAAAAATTAATAGGTTCTTATTTTTAAACTAGGTAGTAAGTAGGTATTATTAATG
>JAIPRL010012181.1:0-12386 GCA_025469235.1 Pemphigus obesinymphae | reverse complement strand
AACTGGTATGAGTGTAAAGATCGGAGCACTCCTTCTGGTAGTAAATTTGTTAACAGAGAAAAAAAAAAAATAAATAAATAAATAAACATCATTGTAAAACCACTGGCTCCCTCGCTACACTCAGAATCTAAAATTACTAAGTTGGTATTATAAAATGTGATTGTACTCACGTATACCTAAATAGATAGGAATAAGTATATAGAAAAAAATATATAAAGATTTGCTTTGTAAAATACTTTTAATTGTCTAGTTAAAAACCTTTAAAGAATTTATAAAATAGGTACCTAATTTTTTTAAAGTATCTATAGAAAGTATTTTAAATATTTTTTATGCAAATACAAACATACATATAAATATTATCTATTTAAATAATTTTTAATATTATTGAACAAACGGTATTTAGTTATTTGTTATTAGTATCTACATATTTATATTGCTAATTTTTTTATAAATAAAAAGTTTTGAAGATTGAAAATATTAAAATATCTATTTTGACTGCAAATTATTATTTATCGTTAACTTTACTACGAATTTCAATATATCAACTAACATCATAAGTTTATAAACGACTGACGATTTATATTAGTTTAAAACTATCAGTTTGCGTTTTTAAACTTAGAAAGTAAATTCAATAACTGAAATTCATAATCATAAAAGGAATACGGATGAAATAATAATTGTAAGTCGAAAATCATGGTTAACGTATTTAACTAAATGTAATGAATTATATAAACGAGTTCTTATACAAATCCGAGTATAGTAGTAAGTTCGATCATTTTCCATATTACTTATTTTATCAACCTATTCCTCAGAATGCGAACGCCAGTTCCCGCTGTAGGCAGAATATTTTTAAAATTAATTAATTAAAAATATTTTTCCTTATAAAATACATAAATCAAAGTATACGAATTGCACTCAAAAGTAACTTTACTCATGAGGTGTTAAACTCAAAAAGTTTACATTTACAAGATGTCACACTCAAACCGATTTAAAAATTCAATGTTTCGCACTTAATAGTTGTTGAAATTACAAGTAGTCATAGGTACTTAAAAGGAGTTGTACCCGGTAGGTATTACCCTCAATCTAGTGGTTTCTTTAAATTGTCAACCTATCCATTTAAAATGTTATTTTGTTTAAATTATTAATGGAATATTATGTATATAGAAAATGTAATGCGTATAAAAGACATTTCACAGTTTTCCAAGTTTTTTATAATTAATTTGGAGAAGTGCTGTAGTAGCACGTTATAGCTGGAGATGTTGAAAATGATGGGGTATATAGTACTTTTGCATTCACAAGAGCGAGGGATTTTTTAAATTATGAAAAATATAGAATAGCGAGGTACGTATATGTATATAAGAATAGCTTTCTGGAAAACATTTGATAACAATTATTATTCATAACAACCTGAAATATAGCCTGGCTAGAACGTGTACGTTCAAAATTCAAAACCAAATCCAAATTGTGAACGTCACCATTCGTTGTCGTAAGGTTTTCCCACAGTGAACATATCGTCACTGTGCCTTCATAGGACTCCCTGAAAAGCCGGCGACACGAGATAACCGAACAACGTTAGAATAATAATATGTAAATACGAATGACGCACTGCGAGAATAGTCAATGTCGAAGTCCGACCTTTTATTATACCTATATAATGTATTGTATTCATCGTATTTATGTGCATGCGTATTGTGTATGTAGGTATATGCATTATATACGAGATGATGACCTGCGTCCATCCGATTTATATTCCTCTGAGGCCATCTTTCGACGGAATTAATTAAATTTTCAAAATGCCCAGACGGTCGCTTATGCACACACTTTAGGTCGTTTGTTCGAGGACTTGACTCAGTTGACGATAAGCTCGTCCGAAATACTCTGTCCGTCCAAACAAATCGCAGTAATATTATATCAATAATTTATACTAAAATAATACAATATATCTATAATGTTATAACTGGACAATTATGTTTCTAAACTCATTACCTCCATTTGTGCACGACTAGTCAATTTAAATTTTTAAACTAGTTTAAGATAATTTAATTTATACATATAGGTTCAGTAAAAATATATATTTTTAATTTTAGTAAAAATAATAAATTATTGAGTTATGTACTTAAGTCAAAAGTGTTTCCAAAAAATTAACAACTTAAGTAACAAGTTATTATAGTTATAAGTTACCTAATATTGTTATTCTACCATATATTTTTACTTTTAATTTATTTATTCAAATTAGTTTTTGTCTAATTTCAGTAAATATTTTTTTTCGAAATGACTTTATTATATAATATAATTCAGTATTGAAAGAAAATCACAATACATTGTAAGATTATCAATGTTAGTGTGGTGATACGACTTGTACACCGCCAAACAGAGTTATCATTTTTGTATTTATGTAATTATTTATTGCACTGTGATTTATATTTATTCATATTTATGTTCCTTGATCTTCCATGATCTTATGGTCATGATTTCTAGTTTTTGTGTTGTAATATAATTATATATATTTGTGCTTATATAATTGTTATTTTGTATTATTTTTCTCTTTCGAGTTTAATAATAAAAGTCATTCGAGCTTCGCTCTGTAATTCAAAAACGGTGTTTTGTTTTTCACTTATGAGTATGTACTTCCGATACCTTTTCCCGTCGGAATCTTAGCGTTAACCAAGTCATGTGATGCACGTAAAACGTACTTATGCTAAATTAGTATACTAAATTTAAAAACTGTATACAGTATTTCAGGGGCGCTATCACAGGTTATGCCTTAGTAGCCTCAATTTTCTTTCGGCCTTTTTACATGCTATAACTTTGCATTTATGTCGATACAAATTAAAGTTTATAGATATTAGTGTATTAATTTATTTTTAAATTTCAAAATATAACATTGATTGACAATTTTTATACAATCATTATTTATCAGTTATCACAAATCGCCATAAATTGTATAAACGACGATTATCTAGATACCTAGTAAAAACCTGGAAGAGCCGGGCATGAAAAATATTTATCGGACTCTAGCAGTACGTAGCTTTCCTAATTGGATAAATTTTCGGACAATGCCCGACTTCATTTTAAAATAAAAAAATATGAGAGAAAAAATATTAATCAAAATATATAGTATATCGTAATAAATTCTACGTAATAATAATAATTTAATTGTACATCTTATGTCTGTGCATGTCAACAAAATTTTAGAAATTCTTATAAACATATTATGCACAATAAAGTAGAAAATAAACCATAGTAGGTACTATCACATAATGGTTTTAGAGATAGGTGGATATATGAATTATTAACTATATACAGATAATTTTTGATATGGTATACACAAGACAAAATCTCAATAATTATGTTTAAATTAATCATTTTTACTTTATTATTTATTTTTAACTTATGCTTTGTGCAGTGTCGTTTTTGAAGACAGAGCTGATGTCAAATTACCTTGTATAGCACGCTTTTAGGTGGCAACAAATTTTAAAATGGGGTACAGTTTTCAATTTTTTTGAGTTAAGCTTATTTGGGGAATATTGAAGATTTTGGGGACAATATTTACGCGAAAATCTCTTTTTTCTATTATTATAGAGGAGGAAGGGGGGTCATTTATATAAACACTTTAAAAAAATTATATATGCGAAACTGCCTGCTTTCTTTTTCTTTTTTCTTTTTGCTACATTTTTATGTATAAATAGTACGCTGTTATAAAACGCTTTTTCTTTGTATACGACATTTATCTAAATTTAATTTAATCACAGAAAATGTATATAATAATATTATAATTACATTAATTAAGCAACAAAAGTTTATCCGTTCATTATTTTAACGTGTGGAATAAAAATATTTATATGTAATAATATTACAAACTTTTTGAACAGTACTTATAATATTTGTTATAGACAATATCACCTATATATTAGGTAAGTCCATACGAATTTTTTAAATCGTAACATTTTCAGTTATGTTGGTAGGTAGGTACCTATTTTTAAAATGTGTAATATGTAATTAAATACAATGAGAAAATAGAAGGAGATAAACAGTTTTTATTATAAAATATACGTTCTTCGTTAAAACTGTAGATCGGTGGAAGAAAATTTGGCCTGCATAAATGTTTGGCAGTCTTTTAACAAAATATAATTATAAAAAAAATAGAATAGCATTTTAAAATAAGTATCATAAATTTAATTGAATAAAATAATTCTTCTGAAAAACTTTTAAAAAATAACTCATTAAATCTACTGTGAAATGTAACTTATTAAGTTAAAAGTTATTTATAATGAAAAATTCAAACTCGACTGTTAACTTTTAAACTCGTTACCTACCTATACTATACAGTCTTCAATATAAATATTATAGGAGTACCTAAGTAAATTATAAAGTTAAGTGTCAATTTTAATTCTACAGATACTACCTATGCTTAAAAGCTTTAAAGGCAAAAAAGTAACATAATTTAATTTAATTTATAAATCAATATACAATTATACTACACTAATACATTTATATAAAAATAATAAAGAACGTTCTTCTTCTTAAAAATATTTACCTCCCTCACTAGATACTATAATCAAAATTGAACACAACGGGAATTAAAAAAAATTATTAACTGGAAAATTATTTGTTATTTTAGAAAAATAATTAACTCATTATATTGAAAGTTATAATTCCTATTTTAAAAACATTAACTTGTAATATTATATAAATTAATTAAAATATATGAAACTTAAAATTTTTGATTATCATTAAGACACCATTCAGCTTTGAAATAAAATAAATGTTTTGCACATAGATCCGGTTTTTCTGGATTGCTAGATATAGCTATTCTAATCACTAGACTGGACAATTTATAACTAAACATTTAATAACCAGATCATTTTAAGGGTTTTATAAATTAAATTTACATGGTTATTAAAATTTTTCCATATTTTTACTTGGAATCACACTGGATTTTATAGATCTTTTTTGAGAATAATTCGTAGGTACCTACACAGTTTTTAAAATACTACTACGCACTATATAATATTATAGCCTATATAGGAATAGGACATAGGTCAATATTAAATTATCCGTATTGATTTTGATAAATGTATTTTATACAAAAATACAATACAATGAAATGATTATTAATAAATAATATGATCTATACGTATCTACTTTATAAGTAAAATTTGTTTAACAGAAAAAAAATTCAGTATTTTCTTTTTATAAATTTCTAAACATAAGTTTAGACACTTTATATCTCCGTTGTGTTTTTCTATTCATCCAATTTTCCATCTATCTGTATGTCTGTCTGTTCATCTGTCGGTAATTATTAGTATATATTTAAGAATTTATTGATTTGGTTATCACTAGTGGTGTAGTCGTAAATGATTTTTTGGGTATACGCCTCAATTCTGCAATATAAAATAGGCACCACACACTGTACAACCAATTAACAATATTGTATAACAATTATTAACTTTTATAGTAAAACAAAATTCCGATTTTAAATAAATAATGGATTTTAATAACCATTATTTTCTGTATCTTTCTGTACCTCTTTTCTTGATCTGTACCAGAACAACAATATTTTGCGGTTTCCATATAGTACAATTTAGTAATAATGTTGGTCTTTAGGTTATGTCACCTCGATGATTTTCGATAGTATAAGTATTAAGTATGTCTACAAAGAAATTGTTTTAGTTACAATATCCAATATAAAAGAGATTAAGGACCACATTTTGGAGACGAAGTTTGCTCTCCCCACATTATCGTAATGACTTTAAACTGGGATCGAAAAATACAACCAGTTGCCATTTTTTGTTTTAATTTGCAACTCGTCAGTTGACCAGTGATATGTGAAAAATTTCTGGAGTGAAATCGATTTTTCTGTACATACCTTTTTAAAAGTTGAGTATGTGGCATCCTTTTATCACTCAACGGTTATTTAGGGATATTAAAACGTATAAGAAAAAAATACTGTAACTCTGGTTATCATTTTGTGACATAATGAATGTTAGCGTAAAAATATAGATACGGCTGGATACTTATTAATACATTTTTTTAAACTTATTTCGGTTTTCACCTATCAGTTTAGTAATTAGAACAAATGTATAAATTATAAATTATATAATAACAAGTAAATGCATTAAAAAAATGTGTTAAAATTATTACCTATTTTATGTAATATTATTATGTTTTTAAAGAGGAATACGATCGTATACCCGCGTATTAATTTTATTTTATTCCCTATACGCAGTATATTCAGAATTTTAGCATTATGTGAATACGCCATATACCCACGTATACTTTCCACGTCCACTACACTATTGGTTACTACAGAGATAGATATTATTTGTTTTATATTTAACGTAGGTATATTACACGTCTATCAGTCTATACAGTTCATGGCTGTGGTTACCAATATGAATATTTCCAAATCGTATTTATTTTATTAAATTTAGATATCTACTGTATATATATAAGTATAGTAATTTGAAAAAATATACATAAATACATATTGAATGGTTTAATATGTCGCCATATCAATGCATTGAAGTTACAAATTAAAAAACAAATCTCATATATCAAATTTAAAGTTCTATTATAAAAATCTCTTGAATCTCTTTATTTGATATAATTAGTTAAATCATTTTATACACATTGGCATGACAATAATTAAATTAAGTAATTATAATATTAACTTTAATTAAAATTAACTTCCATAAATTATTTTAATTTTCAATTATTTTGTGGCCTTATTATACAGATAGCGCTGAGTATATATATGAGTAGATACGTTTAAAAACTGTTTTTTTTTGTCGTTTAAAATATCAAGAACATAAAATTTAACAACCCCCCAGTGCAGCACGAGCTAAAATCTGTCATTTTCACTTTTTACTACACACGGTTAAACTGCCAATAAAAAAATTGTTATGGTTCATCATTTAAACTGCAACAATCAGTCTTGCGTGTTGATTATCTATGTAAAACAAACAACTTTATTCTAAATAAACATTTCAAATTATTCTTGTTTTTGTTATATATTGGTAGATTTTTAATATTATTTTAGTTCATTTAGAATTATTTTACGTTTTTTGAACGACCTGTACAGATTTGCATATCTTAAACCCTTCAAGAAATTAAGGATACAATATATCATCTATAAGTTAATAGTATATTATGTCTATGTGACTGTGACATAAATGTAATTACTTGGATATTTTTTTTATTACCTCATTATTATATTCATATTTTAAAAATTAATACTTATAATTATAAATGCATTGGTCAATTATCTACCAGTATATAATTGTATTGTTAAGTTTCGAGTTGTTGTAAGACATATTGCATAAGCGCAACTATGGGGGAGATTTGGAGGCTTAGTCCCCCAAAATTATCCATATCCCTTAAATATAATTGATATTAAACTTCTTTTTTTTGTTTATTTACATTTTTTTTAGACAATATAATAACTAAAGCACCCCCCCCCCCCCAAGATTTTAGAGATAGTTATGTCACCAATTTCATGTGTCATTTTCACATACATACATTTTTATTTCCAAGTAGATGGCCAAAGTTTTAATTCACACAAAATTATATATTATTATTTTATCGAATAGGTAAAAATTATCTTAGGTAAGTAAATTATGTAAATCTGCAAATTATATTATGTAGGTATATACTATGTATCAGAATTTTTCAAAAGCTTTCCATTCAATAGACCTATTTTGAAAAAAAATCT
This sequence comes from Pemphigus obesinymphae, assembly GCA_025469235.1. Taxonomy (NCBI): domain Eukaryota; kingdom Metazoa; phylum Arthropoda; class Insecta; order Hemiptera; family Aphididae; genus Pemphigus; species Pemphigus obesinymphae. The sequence goes on along the minus strand of JAIPRL010012181.1, from coordinate 4,672 downwards.
ATTTTTGTAATACTACCAAATTAATTATAGGGTAGCTTTTTTATAGTTGTACATCGAAAAATATTTTATAATATAAAATGAAAATAATTTGTGAAACTATTCATGAACCTCAGAACCTCTGTTATAGATAATAAATCATAATTGTCCATATCAAAAAAATTAAAAAATTTTATTATTTTAATTTAATTTTAATTAAAAATCAACGTGATGACCATTTAAAAATGATTGTAAACTTGCCCAAAAACATACATGTCCAACCATATGTCTGCGAAGAACATCACTACTATATAATAATAATCACATAATATAGTATTATGTTTATCTGAAAATGTATTTATTCCCGTAGATTTTTTTTATTTTTTTAATAAAATATCGATTGGGTCGCTATAACGGATGACTTCGATGTAAAATAACTGCTTCGGCAAACGAATAAAACTCACTATATTCTCGCCTTTTCTTTAGATCCTGCACAGCTATACGCGTATTATAGTCCACGATATAATACTGCACTATATACAATATGGCATCTGAATCCAAAAGTACACATATATACATACATAGTCATTGGGTTTATATTTTACGTTCTATATATACATTTGCTTCATCCCTTTTTCCTGGACATACTGGCTTTAAATAAGTATTGGTTTATTTATGGTCTTGGCGCAGAAAAATCGAGATTAATCGAGTGTTATAAATATACATAATATTATAGAGAGTCCGCGATGTGGGTAATTTGTTATCAATACGATAAATATATCAATTATATATACTATATTAATATAGTTATGTAAAACAATTGTGGTCATTACTATTTTATCTGCATTTTCTGGTAACGTTTTTAATAATCTGCAATAAATACGAAATCTGGTTGTTAATTGACCAAAGGCGTCTTCAACTACTTTTCTACCTCTTGATAGTCTTTCATTAAATATTTTTTTTTTACATTATTGTACATTTGAGGTCATGGATATGGTCTTAATAAACAGCTCTTTAATGGAAAAGCTTCGTCACCTAAAATAACATATGGTAACTTTTCATTTGTACCCGGTAATGCTCAATCATTTGGAATGTAATTTTTTCAAGAGCTTTTCCAAAATTTGAATATGATAAAATACCTCCATCACTATTTTTACAAATGCACCAATATCGACAACAGTAAATTTATATAGGGCGTCAACTAACGCTAGAAGAACAATTGAAAACGTTTTTTTATAATTGAAGTATAATGAGCCAGTGTTTGGAGGGCAATCACAACTTACTTTCCGTCCAAAGCACCAATGTAATTGGGAAAATTCCGAATTTTCCAGAACTCATTTGCTATTCGCTCCCAATCTTCTTTTTGAAGACTTTTGATGCATTCTTCTTTTAGTTTTAAAATAACTGCATTACATACTTCGATGGCAATTCCTTGTACAATCGAATGACTTAATCGAAAACTGAAGGCTATCGTCTGGTATGAATTTCCAGTTGCCAAGAACCTAAAAAATAATATGGAATATTATAATTTATAAAACGAAATAAAAAGAACATCCTAATTCAAATACGCTACAATTTCACTAGCACAATTATAAATCTTGCTTATAAAATCGCTTACCTCAAACACACAGCTATTTTTTCTTTAGTCGGTATTAATTTTCTAAACTAAGTATATTTTTTAGAAATTTCATTTTTTATTTTTTGGTGAAGTGTATTAAACTGAAATCTGGACATTCGGAACTACTTAAAAAACTTGTCCTCGTGATCTTCGAGTTGGCGACATAGGGTTGCAAATACATTTTCAGTTTTTCTTTTTTTTAAAATATCATAGACTAAAAATTTTCTTTTTTGTTCAGACTTTTGTGGAACATTCTCTGAACTATTTTCTTCTTTGTCCTAATAAAATTGCTATTAAAACCAAATCTGACGTTGATAAACTACGAAACATATTACAATTCTTGAAATATTACTGAACACCATCAAACACTTAATCACACATCAATTACTGAACGCTGTATACTACAGTAAACTGCACTAAACTGCTAGTTGCGTATGCCTGTGAATATTATTTTATTTGGACGATTTGTTGTGACGTTACGTGCTGCTGTGACGGTCCGTGCCATGCCGGAACAATGTGAATCACACTTAATATCGATCACATACTATATAGATTTATAATAATTGAATACACTGTTTTCTAAGTAGTGATGTAAAAATTACGTTATAATAATTTATTTTGGTACCTTCAAAACTGGTAGAAAAACCGATCATTCTCACCCCTAATTTGTGCTTTAATTATCTGGTTAAATTCACATATTATTTTTTCCATAATATCTCACATTCTAAAACATTAAATAATATTTCATATACTTTAAATTAACTTCTCGAATATTCTATCCCTATTAATATTATTCGTATGATTATTTGTGAGATAAAAAAAAAAACCAAATATCCGCACCATTTAGTCAAAGTTTTACTTTTTTATAGTACCTACCTATAATAATCGAGTAAAAATGTTTTTATTACATACAAAACTCGGTGTCTAATAGTTATATAGTTGTGATAAAAAAATGAGAGGTTAGAAGTTTGAAAATAAAGATTACTTATGGATTTAAGACTATGACAACGAAAATTACGACCATCGCGATCTACTCGGACGACGACTATATTATTCCCAGTCGCATGGTGGACGGCTATTAATTTTCGATTAGAGTAATGCGCTTTGGGAACGTTAGGCAACCGTGTTGGGTTTCCGTCGGTCGAATAATAATAATAATAATACGATTAAAATGACGCGATTTATATAGCCGAGACAGGCAAAATGGCCTATGTCCAGGGTCTTCGAGGGTCTTTCTTTTAGGGAAATTCAACCGAATATTTACATATAATATACCAATACCTAGGTATAGGATAAGGAAGATGATAGATAACCCTTTGGTGTACCCTCCGGTCTTAACACAAATCACCTTATTATTGCCCAAAGCTTTTCAAACGACCACCCATGCTATGTATTATATAATAATTATTATATAAAATATCAGTTTTCTCATTTTTGTTGAGAATTCTGTACATAGTATAAAGTTAAACGAAAAAAAATTTTCGTTTAACAAGAAATTTGAGTCAAAGCGTGCATGAACTTGAGACACTCAAAATTTTTTTTTCAATTCGTGGTTCTTTTTCGAAATAGGCGAATCACCAAAGTTCCAAAATAGTCATATATATTACATAATAATCTAAAGTGAGCCTAACCACGTTTTAGTATAATTTCAAAATTGACATCAATATATTTTTGGAGTTCATAAATTGTTCAAATAAGCATTTCTAAAATTCTAATATTCACATTGATTTGTATCAATTGATCCTTTGGATTATCTGGTACTCATATGCAATGATTAATAATAATTAATGATACTAATTAGTATATTCTAATCTCAAAATATATGCTATTATAAATTAAAAAATTTTTTTTTTCTAAAGAAACCACACTTGGACCAATATAATATATAGAAAGCTACACTGTATTTATTGAGATTCATTGAGTTATTAAACATTATTTTTATGGTTAAATTATGATATCATCAAAAATTTCGACCTTACTCAAAAGTTAAGGACGATAAAATTCTAAAATAAAATACAATCATAAATGAATATTTCACTTCAAGTATATTATACGGATTGAATAAGACGTTTATTAATGATTTGAAATCCACATTTAAATCGGTATGTAGATATAATATTTTCATAAAATATTTATAAAATCTCTCTAGAAATATACTATTGGTATTCTTATAGACATTAAAATGAACAATTAAGAAATGTAAATGTGGAGGAAGATATACTATATGCTACAAAATAAAATACAGTGTAAGATAATTAAATTTTATATTCATATACATTTTATCAATCATAGAATCATATTATAACCACGGTAATAATATGTTAGATAACCGTAAAAATAAAATTATTTTGACCAGACTTTAAGCGTAATATTTATGATATAATTTTAAAGAAGACATTTTAAATTTCTGATAGTAAAAGGGCCTGAGTATCCTTGCTTTCTCTCAAATACAACTCCTAGCTTATGTCTCTGATTAAAATGTGATTAAATATTACTATTATGGTTAAGTTATTATTATAGATGTGATATATATTTATACATTGTATGTCTAAGAGACATATGGTGCTAAATAAATGAATAAAATATATATAAAATGTTTGAATTACAATTATTTACAAAATAAAAACTACGTATATACTTTAAAATTGTAATGATAAATTTACATAATATAATACCAGCTATATAATATTATTACATAGGTGATACAGTTGTACGTTATTTCGTCGCACGTCTATTCGTCACGGTCATTTGGACCCACGACACTTGGACGCGTACGACATTTCGTCGCGTATAATTTCGATGCATGCTACATTTCGTCGCGCGTAATTTCGTCGCATAAGTATAATATATATATATATTTTAAATAATATTTAAATACATTTTAAATTGTTTTAGGATATTTTTACATAATAATTATTTAGATATTATTATTATATAAATTATATTATTATTTATAAAAAAGCCGGTCAGTAGGTTGTGGAAGCACTTCGCTCGTCGGGTGTCAGTATTGGTGGATGCACTTCGCTACTGGGCAGGGTACTTTTGGTGGATGTATTGAATTTGAAAGCAATGATAAAT
>JAIPRL010012180.1:0-12386 GCA_025469235.1 Pemphigus obesinymphae | reverse complement strand
ACTTCATATTTCCGACTTTTATTTTGACCACGGTTTCCATGATGCTGATTGAAACTAGATTGACCAGCTTCTGGGGAAAACCGAACTCTTTCAGAATATTTATGAGACTTTCCCTATGAATACTGTCATATGCCTTTTTTAAGTCAACGAATAGTGTATGTATCTCCCTATCGAATTCCCACTTCCCATTCATTTTAATTTTAGTTATTACCGACAATAATAATAACTATCGGTAGGTAATTTACTTATGTTATTAATAACATAAATTTACACTAAAGCTTCACTCAGAATCGTTTTATTGAAAGAAATGATTTATTATTGCTTTCAGATTTAATATGTATCCAACACCAGTAATCAGTATCCTACCCAACGAGAGAAATGCTTCCATCCGCTACTGACCGGCTTTTTTAATTAAATTTTTTTAATAATATTATACCGTACTTCATTCAGAATCGTTTTTTGAATGCAATTATTTATCTTTATATGATACCAAACATTGTATGTGTTTGTACCCAAATGGCCAAACGTGCAGTTGCAGGAAAATGTTTTTAACTTAAACATATAGATATGAAATTCAGTGACATATTTATGGAGAGCAAGCCCCCCAAAAGTTTTTTTTTTTTAACTTGAACCATAACCGTAATTCAGTGCACTTTCTAAGTTAGTAACCCACAAAAAAATTAAAAATTATAATTATAATTTTAAAAATTACAAAAAATATTTTGTCGGCTAGTGTAATTTATTATTTAAAACTAGGCGACATGCATTTTTTAATTTTAAATAAACTAATGTGAAATAATTATGTAATGAATGATTATGGATAAATATATGAAACTGAATAGATGCAAAAGCGTTTTTTAATAACGATAAATAATCAAGTATTAGTATACCTACCTAATTCAATTTAAAATCTTATTAAATATACACAATTCTACGGATATAATTATGTTTGAAGGAGGGTGAGTGGTGAAATAAAAAGTTTTTTCTGAAATTAAAATATAGCAAAAATGATTGGTATGCAACAGAAAAATTTCGTGCCATTATAAACATACATATACAAAGATCAAAAAACTTGCGAAAACCATTCATTAATTAAATTTTTTTTTTTGAAATTAATATATGAATTTTGGATATAAATAAACTATATATATATATATATATATATAGACACAATATATTCTTGCTTATTTATAATTTATAAAAAAATTTAATGTTAAACTGCATTTTATTTGTTGGTTATTTGATTATTTATACGAATATTAAAGGTTGTCAATATTTTCAAAAGATGATTAAGAAAATTATTTAAATTAAATTTAATATTATAACTATATTTTTCATTTGCATATTAGGTGTATTATACATTTATATCTTTTTAGTAATTATAACCCTCTAAAGTATTTCCACTATATAATTTTTTAATAATATTGAGGCCTGAGGGACAAGCATAAAATCCCAATCTGATGATTGTATAGGTATATTTTGATACATTTTTGATTGTCGCCCAGTGAAAATTCCTTGAAAAATGTGTGTTATCAGTAGTAAATTGTGTATTGTATTTTTTATGATTATAAATGTAAATATGTTCATTTGTTCACCTTATCTATAAATGGTTTGATAATGCTAAATATCCATCACAATATTCATGTGGATATAGAAGAAATAATATTGGATAAATGGCTCGAAATTCCCGTAGAACGGAAATTATTTTGTAATATAATAAATTGTCAAATAAAGAATTTGATAATGAAAAATTATAAGTGCCAAAATAAGTTTGATACATAGGTAGTAAACAATAAACTGTATAGATAGAAAAAACCAACGTCACGTTGAAAAACATGGTCCATATAAATGCCCGTCACATAAATGTAGTATAACGACTATGGGGATCGAGGGGGGGGGGAGCAGAGTTCAACTGATACGCCGATTTTTTTCCTGATATCACCCCCCAGACGGAAATCGTAAATACGCTACTGAGTCATGAATTGAGTACTCTAAATAATTCTTAAATAGAAATATAATTGTACACAAACGTGTAAACCGCGGAAAACAAGTATTTGAATAATGTTTGTTGGCTGTTATTAGTATTCTGATACTAGATAAATAAATTAAAAAATTAAAAATTCTTAATAGGTAAGTACCAATTATAATAATAAATATGGTCGTTATAGGTATTTATATAATATTATATAATATACGTATACCTACAGTAGTTAGAAGTAATAATTAATAAATTATTATAAGTTTCTTAAAATAATTGATGCTTACAACTTTAAAAAAAAAATTTCTTATATTAGTTTTTCCTTCATCGTAGGTATTCATTATACATAAAGATTTTTAATATTTCGCGTACCCATAATAACATAACACGTATTATATTTTGCTTTTTGGCTCTAGTTTAGCTATTTTACTTTGAACAAGTTTAGGTTGATCGACACTAATTTCAAGACATTTTTTTGTTTTTATATATTCACATGGATACTATTTTTTTTAAATATTTGCTTTTTAAATATTTTTTGACAGGAATTTTTATCTATATACTAAATACAGTGTTTCATGTTAAATTTACCTGATTGATATCAAGTTATGACCTATGGGATGATAAAGTACAGCAATTTCTACTACATATGACAAAGTCAAAACCACTGGCACTAGTATCAACTATTATGGAATGCTCTGTATCTATGCAGCGTGATATAAGTTAAAATTTAATGTTTGTAATTAAAATGTTTATAATAAATTTTATTAATTAATAAATACTGCAAAACTGTTACTATATTTATAGTCATTCATTAATTTATAATATATAGAATCATCATTAAATTAACAATATTAATTAAAATGAAAGGAATTCTAAACTATTTATATTATTAGATATATAATATATAAATAGATATACACACCTACCTATCAGATTAATATTGTAATAATGCTCAATATATTATAATACGATGATGTCAATGACCATTATAAAAATTATTAATTGTGTTTAATCTGGAAAGAAACACATACAACAAGTGAATATAAACACATTATCTAACTATAATTTTTCTTTTTATTTAAAAAACAAAACTCAAGATAATGATCAACTATACTCGTATTGCCTATATATTTACGTGTATATAGTTAAATTTGCGTTATAAACTATCGTTCGTCTAAATAATTTGTTAGACAAGTCTGTTGAACATTCTTCGGTCATAAATAGTTATAAACACATATTGTATGAGTACCTCGTCTACATAGGTACAGGTCTACCTATATCATAAAAAAATAAAAATAAATGACATATTATAAAATTAAAAATGAACTTTTCATAGGTATAAATAAACAATATTACAATAGTGTTTAAAATTGCAATAACAGGTTCAATTAATGTCAAATAATTTATACAGAAATGACAAGTGCCTCTACTGAAAAAGTTGTATTTTATATATATATATATATATATATAGATAGGTACATAACTTTATTTTAAATCGTAAGTAGGTGATTAATGGTATAATAATGTATAATAGGACAAAAAAAAAAAAAAATAAATAAAAAGGTCAAGTACAGATAAGATAGACGTCGCCAGTCGACACGGAATACAAACCCTTTACCCCTCCCGTCAACAATTATGCAGTTGTATAATAGCATCGGGCAATAGCATGACCAACGCAGCGTCGATGGTACGGGGGGAGGGGGGAGGGGTCGCTGCGTAACTGGCCCGAAGATAACTTATTGCCGTCCAGCACCAAGCAGTCTGCCGGTCGTGCTTATCTGGCGGTATGCGTTTCGAACGTTCTTTGAAGGTCTGTGTTTCTCACACGCTCTTTCTCTCTCTCTCTCTCTCTCTCTCTCTATTCCTTCGTTCTTCCTCCCTCTCGTTATTACACACATATGCTTTATACGCCTTATTCTCGTATACACTTCTTTCCGATATTCGCACACGCGCATAGTTCATAAGTCGTCACACTGTTATAATAATATGTTATACCTACTATAATGTATGGAATGGAAGGAGCAGAACGAGAGGTATATAGAGGACAATAATAATATTCCAGTTTTATGATAAACTACTACAAAACACTTCGGCCCGCATTTTTTGAAACAATTCGGCCCTCCGGTCGTTCGTGATAATAATTTTGTGTTATGCCATCGACGATTTCCATAATAATAATAATAATAATTATTATTATTATTATTGTGATTATATTGTTTATGTATACTCTTATGTTAACAACAATAATGAACAGAAAAAATAAAACAATAATCCGATAGATATATAGATACACGAATACATCTATAAAATCCAAGGTTTCATATAATATGCGGAATATTATTAAGTATGTGGCGTAGGCGTACGTACAACAATATAATAGTGCATCTTACATTATCTACATTACGTGATTCTGTGTGCATATCTCATGATTTAGTCACGACACTATCGGTTAACCATTGTAATATCTCTACATATGTATTCTCTAGACTATGCGACCAAAACACGTCGTTTGATTGTCGAAAAATCATGTATGGATATAGTTTCCCGGGGCCTATAGGAATCTGTGCGAAAATATATATTTTTTACACTAGCCTATTCGATAATTGTATGAATCCGATTGTCAATAAATATCGTTAAATCTGGGACATGGAATATAAGTTATAGGTTTAAATTCTGACATTAAAAAAAAGAAAATACGAATAGACAGTTGCAGGTCTCTTTTAAGTTGATGAGGCCTAGGGCAAAATGGTAGCAGCATTTTGTGTAGGGGACATATAACAAATATTATAGTTCACTCATATTATCTATAATAAGCAAATAGTTAGAGTAATAGAGTTGTCCATCATTAAAGAAACCGTGGTAAGAAGAATAAATGGCAAAAGGATAAGTATATAGTAGCCCAAGACCACGATGGACAGACAGAATTAAAAAAACAACTACAATAAATATGTTCGAGAAGTAAGGATTAAGGATAGAAGAAAATGTCTTGGAATGTAAAACCTCGAGAAGAATATATTTGTATAAAAAAATGTCCACGAGATGGATATTTTATCGTCCTCCCCTATAAGATATATGCGACTGCACCCAATCCCCCTCCTCTTGAATTTTCCATGTCGATTATAACACTAGACTTTCAATATATATGTCAGACATATATAAGTAGTAGATATATATCATCTGTGATCATTTAGAACATCTAGTGATCAAAGAAATTACAAAGCACGCTAAATATAATTAATTTTATATTCTAATTTAAAGCTGTACATATAGTTCGTATAATTTGTAATTATTTATGTATCAAAATTAAATTCAAACCACTTCTAAAAAATGTAAAATAAATTAAACCTAGTGTTAGAGTAGTTATATACTTTCATTTGTAACTTATGTCCAATACTTAAAATACCTATTAGAAATTTTAACGTTATTACTAAAATAAATAACTTAGATTAGATTAAACAAAGCCGGACCAAAATGTTTACATTTATAATTAAATAGTAAATTCCTGTTTTATTTAATTTTTGATCGTAAATTATTTAGGTGTCATATGAATTACAACTTTTTTTCTTAGGTATGTAATAAAACCGTAGTATTTGAAAATGATAACCAACTTTTTTAGACTCATTAATTTAATAAATATTCCTAGAAAAAAAAATTGAAAAAATAGGATTCTATATTGGTACGTAGTAGTAGGTATACCTATTTTATAATGGATGTACTTTAAATATTATTGTAATATATTATTATTAGTAAAATTATTAAAATAGTAAAAAAATAATTGAAATATTAGCAATTAAAAATCGATATATACATATATATATATAGTAACTATATATATATATATATAACTGTTATGTAACATATATAGTTTTGTTTATTCTGGACTCTGGAGCTATAAAATTATTCAATAATCAAATCAATATTTACGAAAATAAAATATATCAAATTAATTTATTACATGTTATACATTATTATTTCTCTAAATATCAAAAAATTGTATACAAATAGTAGGTACGTATACCTACTTATATTACCTATATTTTACTTACAAAAATTTTATTGAAAAATTGTGTTGTTTTATTAATTTTTCTATACACATTACTAATTATATTTTTTCTAAGTGTAAAAAATCGTAATTCGTATTTCACTTGCAATCATTTATATTTGTCAACCAGAAGAGAGGTCAAGCTGGTCATTAATAACGTATAACCCTAGCAATACAGAGTAAATTATTAAAGCCGCATAATCAACAGGAACTGGTTTTGTGCATTTCTATAACTTGAGTTTGTACATGTGTGATCAGGGCGTCCCAAAAAAAAATAAATAAATAAATAAATAAATAAATAAATAAAAAATTATCTTAAAACGTGCGGCGTGTACTACATTTTATTTTAAGTTTTAATCTCATGCCATATTTGCACTATCCTTTTCTGCTAAATTATCGCTATAGAAAACAACACGCTCGGGGCTTGACTATTGTTCGACCAGCAAAACAAAAACTTTAGGTCATCTCCGTCTCATGGATATGTTAGCGAGCCCTCGGGTCATTCGGTAAAAGTAATAGAACCCCGCTGAGATGTGGCCGAATTTTATTTCAAATAAAAATAACACACCCCCGAGTGCGAATCTGCCAGTAATTAAAACCGGATTACCGTTTTCTGTTCCCTTTATTGGCTTTATTGCACTAACACTTCATTTGATTTTGTTGTTGTTGTGTTTGGATGTACCAGGACCAATGTGTGAACTGTCCCGTTATTATGTTTTCAATGGTTGAAATCGCATAACCGTTACGGATGATCTCGTCCATATAAGATTAACCAAATACATTTTATATTCAATTATTTATATAATTTACACATCATACTATAAAAAAATATAAAACGAAATTTATTCTCATTTATATTCTAATAAATAAATCAATAAATCGTAGTGGTTAACATTCAGTTGTTTCAGTACGCTTCAGTCGGAAATTTCTATGTAGATACACAAAATAATAATATCCATTTCATAGATTATTATTTAAAACGTGTCATTAATATTCCATAATAACATAATAATAATGTATCGATTTTTTACTATATAGTATATAATAATAATGTTTCAATCGTTTAGTTAACCGAATATATTTTTCTTTCCTACACTACAGGCAAAATAAAGTGTTCATCTTAAAATCAGCATATTTAAAACAATATGTAAAAATTTCAATAGGAAAAACAACACAATTTTTTCGTAAAACTAAAACAAAAATAAACTGCTAATTTTTTACAATTAAATGTATTCAGTACATTAATTTTAAAATCTCCAGATGTATTATTGACAATAAATTCCTAAGCTGAAATAACATTATGATGATGTCGGTTTTATTTATGGATTTTGAGAAACAGATACTCTCAAGTTTTAATAAAATCAATAATAATAATAATACTGTATCCATGTATCTTATGAAATAATAAAATATGTCATATGTAGACTATAATATATAGGTACTGATGAAAAAACTATAGTTAAGTATTCCATATTGGGTCATTATTCTCTATTAATTAGTGTCCTCACAATATTTATTTATGTGAATATTGTGAATGGTTGTAACTTATAATAGATAAGGAAAACTTGAATATGATACAAAAACATATAAATATGAAATAAAATTATTCTCAATTATTTTTAAAATGTGTTTTACTATAAAAAGTCGATTTAGTCGATTATTTTATATTTTTCAGTTGTGTAACAATGTTATTCATTAAAATGTTATATCTAAACTATATAGTCATTGATATTTTTTAAATTTTATATTAATTTTTTTCAATAATTTATTTTTGATTTATTTATTTTTTTGATTCTTAAATATTAAATGTAAGCTTATAAATTATTACTATGTATACTTTGTTATAAAACTAAATATTTTAAGTTATTATAAAAAACTCGACTCTAAATTGTATATACATATTGTATATTATTCCTATAACCATATATACATTATACATGTTACATAAAGTGTAGGTATAGTATTAATATATACGTAAATGGTTTATATCTGAAATACAATATTTTTAATTATATACAATTTCATCGAAATGCATATATTTTCATACAAAATAATTTAGTCAGAAAAATGTCTCGTAAAAAATGTAGTCACCCCGTGTAACTAGTTATTTAAACATTGGATGAGTGCCTAATTATAAAGTTTATATTACCGTTATTGTAACTTCTGAATCAATTTCAAAAGGTGTAAAAATATATAATATAATATATATAAAGTATAGTAATATATATATATATATATTATAATTAAGTGTATCAAATTTCATTTTATTAACTAACCAATATCCATACTGCGAAATGAAAATATACAACTAAATATTATTTATAATAGCTATAAAGCCTAGAGACTATTAATAAACAGTTATAACCGAAACCAAATAATAATGTGACGGTTATCCAGACTTGAATTTTCAATCTTATTAAAATAAAACTTCGATTGTTTAACTTGACACTGTTGATTGTTCAACAGGCCAATATGAACAGGATCCTAATTACAAGCCGTTTTAAAATTTAAATAAAAAATGTATATTTTAAAACCGTCCACTACATAAAATTGGAAATATGTTAATATTTCTCTCGTTGCACATAAATTACATGTTATTTCACTGTAAAAGTTGCATCCAATGAAATTATGATACCACTATTAATAATTATAATTACTTACCATGAGGTTACGGGCGTCTCAAGAAAAAGAGTTGCGAAATTATCATTTTGATTATTGAGAGTTTTTAGAGAAAATCATTTAATTGGAAATAAAGTATATAGGTGGGTAAACTTTGTTTTCTATCAGTATTGATTGTTAATAAAAACAAATATACCCCCCACACTTTTTAATTAGTTCTATAATGTTATAGGTATATATCTACTATATATAAATAACACGATGCCCGGTGGACACAATACTTTCATTTCAATTGTATTATTTGCGGGTATTAAAAAATTCGTCCCTTTAGGCTACTCTATTTTAACAAGTAGAAAAAATGTGTGTTTCATGAATATCAGCTAGCATGTCACAGTGAAAGCATTTTTAAATATTTCTATTTTCGAACACACTAATATTGTGCCTAACCACCACAACGGACTCGTTAATGAGAATATATAATAACCATTTTATTTAGGCCAAATGAAAATGAAGTGATTGAACCCTGAATTATTCATATAGCATAAAACAGTGCTATCGGTATATACCTGTATAAGTACCTATTTTCATTCATATGTATTTATTCTATTATCATAAGTCACCCAAAGAACAGTGGGTATATGTGTCCAGTGTATAGAAGAATAGTAGATATATCGCGTGTTTTTTTAATGGTCGTATATTATTATCATTTAATGTTTCTTCATATTAAGCCAACCAAAAGTATAGTAAGACAATAAAATGAAATCTCACAAGAATAAATATCTAAGTCGTTATAATATCGCTGGGTATCCCATTTCTTAAAATATGTGTATAAAAAACAAAAAAAAAATGGAAATTTTAATATAAAATATATATTTTAATAGGTATTTATTATTGAAACATTAAATATGCTTTGATATTAATTAAATTATTTATAAATTTGAGAGTAATTTTTGGTAGGTAATTACTGGTATTAATATTTTCATACAATATTTTTAGTTAGGTATAATTTTTTTTTATTCTTATGGACTTGAGCCGTGTTGAAAAAAAATGGATATTCACACAGAATTAAATACGTTGAGGGATGAAGTGTCTATAAATTGGATCTCGACTTAATGGGTAGGTACTTCCTCGATAACGCACTGATAACTCGACTTGGCTCAGATTCAAGGCCTGCTAAGTGGTGGCAGCTTATGGAACACCTGTCCCGCGTAGTGTGTGTATTATATGCGCGCGACTCCTCTCGTAAAATACCAGAGGTCATCGCGCTACCATCTTGTTTGTGTATGTGGAATATCCACATTCTTTGGCAAACCATTTGAAAAATTTCATTCCGTACAATTTTTTCTTCTTCTCATTTTTCCATCCATATCGATCATAAAAAAAAATAAATATATATATATATATATATATAATTTGGAAAATTTCCAAAATATGACCCTCTTGAGCAATACCGGTCACTATATTATATTATATTCCCGCAGGAACGGATTATAATAATTATTATACCGTCTTATATATATTTAACGAAATCGCAGTGTTTACATATTTGAACTTTTAATGACACAATCGTCAATAGATAAGACACTGAAAATCGTCGAGTTTTTTTTTTTAATTTAAAAAAAAAAAAAACGTATAGGCAGGCAGGTATGTACCTACATTAAATTTATGTAAATTTTTTCTTCCCATTGTATGTGTACAACTCTATATTGTATACACATACGAAATAGGGAAAAACAAAAAAAAAAAAACACTATTATACCATTTATTAGGCAACAAGAACACGAGTTTCATAAATTAATATACGACGACCAGTTTTGTGTGTTTTTTCACCTTCAGCAAATCCACGATCGATGCCTGCTGTCGAATCTGTAATTAGAATCTTTTCCACGTATATATATAAACGTATCTTGACTACCGTATTACCATTTAAATGGTTGCGGTTTCCATCAGAGCCGCTAAACTCCGGTCATTATAATATAGCGAGTGTGTGTATTTTAACACAATGATTGTCTTAATTTTTTATTTTTATTTCTCTCTCTCTCTCTCTTCTACAACAGCCGTCACCGCGTGTAGGTACCAGTTGGACCCAAAATTACGTTGTGTAGCGTAATAATTATAAACCTGTTCGAAACATGGCATCGGTGACGTATAAACATACCGAATTATCTTAAATATTTATGAACCTAAAATTCCGCCGGCTAATGAGCGCCCGCCATACATACGATGATAAACGCATATTGCATAATGCACACGTTTAGGTACATAACATTACAATATTGTTTATTATTGTATATATATATATATATATGTGTGTGTGTGTGTGTGTATATATATATATATATGTGTGTATATATGTTACGGTCAATGTACGATGCCCACCAAAGTATATAAAAAGTATACATTGTTTACTTTGACATTCCATTACAAATGTCTGGGCAATTTGAACGGCCCTAAAGTATAATACTCATACGGGCAATGTAGATTGAAAATTTGGTAATTTTACTGTTCAAACGATTACCGTTTTTATTTTTCCATAATTTAAGAAACGGCGAAAAAAAATAGTTACAATTTCTGAAAGTTATTCGATAATAAAAATACGTAAAATAATTATCATGTAGCAATAATATTTATACAATACCGGGTTATCTGAGAAGTATAGCTTCGACTTGAAATAATTGATGTAAATTACATCGATGCAATATAATCGAATAATAGGTACCTATCTATAAATTACACTTGTCTATATATATTTTTCGTTTAATATGAAATGCGATGCTTTTACGATAGATATAGATATAGGTACCTACTGGATTTACGTGATTATTAAATGTAGTAATATATTTTCAATAATAGCCTTTGAATCGTGGAGGGGGGTGGGGATATTTGTCCAAATAAGTAAATCTGCCAGTGTATAACAAGACGATTGAATAAAATATGCAATAACTTTTATTTTATTCAATATTTTAAATTTCTTAATTTTTAAAAAGTATTAAACTCTCATGCTATTATTGAAATATTTAAAAACTAAGAAAAATATTATTTTATGTTTTTAATAATACTTTTAAAATTGTTATATTTTTTTAGTTTATTCAATATATTACTACGTATTGAAATGTTGTTTTTAAGGTTTTAATAATAAAACTTGTATCTTGTACCATTTACCATCTCACAGGCAAAAATGAATCGATATCGGATCCTAATTTGAATTAATATTTTTCATTAACATTGATAAATAAATAAATATTTACATTTTCATAAATTTTACAAAATTACTGAACCTTAGTAAACAATTTTATTTCCAAAAGTTTTTCATGCATATAATAATTAATATTGTATATTGTACAATATAACATATTTATTTACATAGTTGTGTATGTCTTATTAACTGGAGTGCTTACCTATATGTTATACAGTGAAATCTTCCTACTGTGAACAATCGAAGATTAGATATCCTATGTAAGGGATGGTTATATTACCGTAATTTGTGCCATGTGTTGGAATCAGTGGCGTTTTGGGTGTTTAAACTCCCTCCCTATTACCTTTTTTCACACATTTTAATCTAATAAATGTATTTATAATTTCTACTTTTAGATTCTGAGCGTAGCGAGGGAGCTAGTGGATTTACAATGATGTTTATTTTTTTTTCTCTGTTAACAAATTTACTACCAGAAGGAGTGCTCCGATCTTTACACTCATACCCTGTTTCCGGTAGCAAATTGCATCTAGTTGGTACTTTTGAGAGGTCAT
>JAIPRL010012179.1:0-12386 GCA_025469235.1 Pemphigus obesinymphae | reverse complement strand
TGCTTACAGGGACCTCTTAAAATAGTAGAAAATTTACTTTACGACAAAAATAGTGAGACCCCTTTTTTTTAAACTTATTTTCTCCCATTTTCCTTCAAATCTAATTTGCTTATTTTCCTATCACAGACCTTGCTCCACCCTTAGGCCCGTTTTGTAGGAAATTTCTAATTTTGCTTAAAATCTAAAAGTAATATTGACATTATTGAACTATAAAATGAAGTGATTATTTAATTTGTTTAATGTGAATATGAAATATATAAATTCCCTTTTTTTTAGTTGATAATGGGTATATTTTATGTGGCTGATTATCATGATGTGATGTGAGATTGAATGGTGGGTATATATTTTTATAGTGCTTACTATATTTTAAATATCACGCCACGCCACTGCCTCTGGCCTTGGTGGTAAATATTTAGTTTTAGCATTTTCTTTAATATGTAGTTCAGTTTTACCGCCCTTATACAATCCTAATTTATCATCAAACACTTCAGGAAATGTCTTAGAAATCTCTACCTCTAAATTTTCATTGTCTATGTTCATAATTAAGTTCACATAATTTGCTTTTTGACCAAATTAATTTTACTATCTCCATTTTTGTTATCCAGTCTCGACCTATCTATATTGGTCTTTTTCCTTTTATTATGTAAAGCTATCCTATAAAGTTTTTATTTTTGTACTTTACTTTTATAAATATAAATCCCAGTGACTGCATAGGTTCTTCAGAATAGTATTGTAACTTAATATTATAATATTCCAATTTTATATTTTTGAAATGTTATACATACTCATTCTCAGACATAATTCATACTGTAGCACTGGTATCTAATTCCATCTCTTTTGTATTATCCTCGATCCATAATTTTATCATTAACGGTCCTATTTTCTTTATTTTTTTACTTTCATTTTTGATACCGTACAGATTTCTCAAACTCTCAGATATTTTATCTATTTCACTCTTTTGTCCATTGCTAATATAACGTGCTTTTTGCTTAATCTTATTTCTACAATTATAAGCTAAATACCCTACACATTTACATGCATTACAAGTATATTCTTTATACTTACAATTAAAAAATGTGTGGTTTGTCCTGCCACAACATGAACATTTCCCAACTGACTCTCTGCCCTTTTCCTGCTTGCCTTTTTGCTCTCAGCCTATCTCCTGCCAGCTTTTTTGCCCGTCTCCGTCTAATTCACTAAATGATTTGTTGCCCTTTTTTACGTAGTTGATCTCTAATAACTGCTGATCTTCACTTGTATCTATTATAGCACGTTCTGCTTAAATTGCTATTTCAAAAGCCTTGTCAAACGTCAAATTTTTATACTTTTTTAGTCTGTATCTTCGTTTAATTTCATTGTTCACTACACCAATCACTAGTTTGTTACGCAACCGTTCCATCAGCCCATCGCCGAATTTACAGTTGGTTGTTAGTTTTTTAATTTCTTTGATATTTTGCTGAATTAATTCAGATTTGCCTTGTATTCTATTGTTAAATTTTATACATTCCGAGATAAAATACGATTTTGGGTCAAAATAATTTTGTAAATATTTTCGAATGCCTTTGTATGACTTTGTATATGGCTTTACTGGTGTGTACAAATCTTTTGATATTCTGTAAGTGTTTATTCCCATCAACGTTAAGAACGTGGGCACCTTTTGTTTTTCAACGATGTTATTGCATTTCATATATAATTCAAATAGCTTTGTATATGATTCCCAATCATTGTCTCTACTGTCAAAAAGGTCTATATGACCTAATGCAAATATAACCATCTTCGTTGTTTTATCTTCGTCATTAGTTGTTGTATTCTCCACTTTATACTACAGTTTATAATATGATATTAGGAAATTATAATAACACACTTTAATTGCACTTTAATCGTAAGATGACAATATGACATGCTTTTCTTTCTTTACGAACATATTAGGGTTATCTAACGGTGTGACCATTCATAATACAAACGTAAAACACTAATAACGACGAGTTGTTTATTTAATTACTTGCAAGTCGTAATACATACGGTATGGCAGTTTTATATGGACTACTTAATAATGATAGTGTGTGTGTGTGTGTGTGTGTGTGTGTGTGTGTTTGTGTATCGAAACGCATACGCAATCACAACATAAATATAAATATATAAAACAAAACATAGTTAATAATAATCATTTCTTTCAATATTTTTTGAATATGTACAGTCGTTATCTAACAATATTATAATTATTTACAAAGCAGATACAGAAATCGAAGAGAGGAAAGAATAATTTATGCATATGTACCTACATGGCGTAACAATACTAATATTATATAATTTATATTAATTTTTAGATACACATTTTATCGAACATATGAAGAAACCTTTAAGTAAATTATTTTTAAAGAATTTATCCTAAGTATATTATTATATTTTATATACAATATACATAATTTATCCAACTCAAATACAAAAAGAATTCATACTAGTAACAATATTTTATTATTGTCCAAATCAGTAGGTGATCTCCAGATAATGACACACAATATTATAGATGTAACTTTAAACATGATCTAACTGCAAATAATGATTTTTTCATACACAAATACACTGAAGCACAGCCTGCAAGCAGTAACAGTTTTGACGAAATTTCAAGGGAGGTGGGTAGGCAATTTAATTAGCATGACCCAAAAAATATTTTTTATCTTACCTGAACGTCCACTCAAGCGTACCTCTTATTCTTGTTATATTTTAAGTAAGCACTTTTTTTATATTAATTCAAGTTAATAATAGGTAAAGGCAAGTTACCTTACTTGATCTTTTGTTTCAAAAAGTCTTAGTAGATTTAGTTAAGACTTTTGAATATATATATAGATATAAGTATTAATATATATAAACAATATTATAAAAATATTTCCACAAAAAATGTCTTTATATTCAAGGCCCTCTCTCCCAACTATTTGGGGTCGGCCATACTTACCCTCAACTTCCACAGAACTCAATTGTTTGCACGCTCCCTTCTTATACTCATTAACCTAATATAATTCTAATTATTATTACACTCCCCACCACTTTTTTTATTTCGTTCTTTCCATACATATTCCTTTTAATACTCTTACTTTTTTTTGTCTTTTCCTTCCTTAAAACAAGCCTTAGACATCTCTAGTCATATTTTCAACTATCAAAGCTACACCAATAATACCTCTTATATACTCGTTCCTTATTTTGTCCACTCTAGTCACTCCGTTCATCCATCTTAATATTGTCATCTCTGCTACACTCATCTGTTATACTTCCTACCTACTGCAAAACATTCTGTTACATTTATCATTGCAGGCCCCACCATGGCCTTATAAAATTTAACTTTTGATCTAATATCATTAAAACTAAAAAAATTATGTATACCTAGGTCAAACAAGAAGGGAGCCTTATTTTAGTATAATTAATATAAAAATAAAATAAAAGTTTAGACTAAAATAAAACCCAGATCTTTACCCAAAGAATCCCAAAGTATAAACATTTCAGTAATATAATTACTAGTACTTCTAGTAATTCAAATTATATTTTATAAAATATTCGATTTAAAAAGTACATATATTTACTAGGTTATATAGAAAGTAAATTAAATATTTTAGAATTCCCTCCATGTATGGTAACTGACAAAATAATATTTTATTATTTTTATATATTTTTGTAATAATACATTTTTAAAAAATGTGTTTATTTTAGATACTTTGAGGTAAAATTTTACTTGTTTGATGAAGGTTTCATATGATGCATTTTATGATAGCTCAATAATTTACCAAGCATTTCAGTAGGGATGTTTGTTAGTAAAATGTTTATGAAATTAATAGATGTAAGTGTTTGAGAGTATTTGAGAATCACGACTTCATCCAGGTAGTCGATAATGGAGATTTTAAATAGTTTTATTCAGTATTTTCTAAAAACTTTCTATAAACTTTGAGATTGTAGCAATTTCTCAGATTTTTTGGATTCGGGTGAAAAATGGAGTATATGGAAAATTTAGTCTTTGTATGGCAACTACTCTATAGAAAACTCTTGATATTTGTATTTCTCAACTGTTGCTATAATGAGGACAACAAACCGTCCATATCATGTCCATTTTGGTAGAATCTAGTGATTATAATTATTTAATGAGCAAATAGAATTATTTTATAAGTTTTCTTTAAGTTCCATATAAGTCTAAGAATGTGAGGATATGTAATCCCACAGATATGTAGATTTGTCATGCTAAATTCTTATTCGTCGTATTTCTTAGTAATAAAGCACATATCCTATAACCCTATTCTAAATCCCTGAATAAAATGTGCCATATTTATTGTAGAATAAAAATTATAGTATATATTATTATTTGAGAACTAATCGTAAATAAATTATTTATTCTGATCTTTACCTCTATAATCCCATATTTGGTGGTAGTAATTAAATTATTGGAATAAATATATACATAATATTGATAATACTATTATTTACATATTTTTAGCTAATTTCATCAAACGTAAGTGCCACTATCTATATTCGTGAATATTATTTAAATTAACTTTATTTCAAAAACAATAGATACTATTGATGTAAAAAATAACAATTTTACGATTATTTAAAAATAAAGAAATTATGTGGTAAAAAAAGTGCAATTATTCTCGATTATTCTTATATTTTCCACATGTAGAAAAATAATTTATGCACTATGGTATAATAGATTTGATATCCAAAACATTCTATAATTCTTTCAACTCATGATCTTTTTGGTAAATATTCGTTCAAACATTTTATCAAGTCATTCTAAACACAATATTGTTTTGTAGGCTACGGTTTTCTGATGTCTTGCTGTAAAATAAAAACTAAATACTGTTTGAATTCTTTTATAGCTCAATCCCATAATATTTTAGCGGTTCATAAATTTATCTATTCATTTAACACCATTTCTAAACATTTAAGACTCATAAAGAGCCTTTATTCAATTTTTTATTTCTAAAACTGCCCATTCCCTATTTACATAAAATAATGGACCCCACTGAACAAGTTCGTGTGGGAGCCCATATGTATATATTGTAAAACAAAAGCTATATTAATTTTTACAGATATATAAATATACAATATATATTACAATAGTTATAGTAGTATAGTACAATCAATAGTTGGCATATATATAAAAATATATGCTTATACCTACATGTCAATATTTCAATATTTATAAAAAAGTATTGTTTATATTGTTTATTATATTTTAGCTCATAGTAAAGTCTACCATAAAATAATAAATCATTATGAAGGTATGATTTATAATATTCTTAATTTTAAAAATTAAAAATACGTTGATATTGAAAAAAATACTTATTTTTAAATACTCGTATATGAGTGCATACAATGATATTCCTTTATGTTATTTTGACAATAAACTAGCACATTTTTGTTTTTGTTAATATTATTGATGAACCAAAAAATACAACCAAAATATTAAGAAAAAACCGTTAACACTATTTTATTATTATTTCGAATAAGGTTTTTTCATTGTAATTCTGTATTTATTGTGGTTCTTTGTTTTGAATTTATACTTGCATAACTATCTAAGTCAAAGCTGTAAATATTTATCATTATTTTAGCATCTGAGTTTTACGAAAGATCTGTGACAACTCTCAAATTATTTGAGTAAACATTTCATTAGAGCCAGATATTAAAATATCTCTTATATAAGTTATTTATTTTATCATATTGAATCCGTTTGTTCATTTGTATCGGTAAGATACTCGTGTGAGATACACACGACAACATAGGCATTCAAATTATTGACAATCTATTAAAATCACGATTATTGCTCCTATCATTTCCAACCTAATAAATTATTCTTTGTATCACACGATATTTATGAGTATACGCCGAGATTAATATATAGTGAATTAATTAAGTAATTTTAATTTAATCATTTAGTTTTTTTAACCTTAAATTGAACTATTAATGACTAAAAAATGTAATTATTTTAAATTGCTATAAATAGTTTAAAAATTGGGAAAAGGATGTCGAAAAATATTATACGTTAATATTTAAGTACAATTTATGTGAAAATTAAAATATTTTATAACTATTATTTATGGGATTATAATGAAAAAACCATTAATGGACCTTTAATTTGGAAACGTTTTAGTGCAAGTGGCAAATTTATTTCGCGTATATGAAATTAATTTATATAATTTTTTTTTCTGCGTTGCAGTAAACTTGACCTTGCTTAATATTTTATTCCATGAAATGTAGAATATTATTTATAATTACAATAACAGATATGAAACGATACGAATATCGTGACATGTGGTAGTTGATGATGATAACTGTCAAATAATATACGATAATATGGGACAGTTGCTACATGGTAACTCCACGATAACAGCCTTGTCATTTTACTCCTTTAATGTATATGATAATAATAATTTTTGATAACATTTTTCAATTACCTTTTCGATGTGTTAGTAAATCACTGGTGGATACGCTCGTGTCGAATAACTATTTATATTAATACACGGGTGTAGTATAATACCATCTGCATGGGAGTTGTGTAAATTAATAAAATATCTGGAAAACGCTCTAATATTTTATTGTTATTAAAGGACAGAAACAACCTAATAATTGTTAAATATAAAAACTGTACAAGGAAACTATAGGTTCTGTTTTTTTTTTATATATTGTATTGTATATTCTTGTTCACTCACTGTCTGTTACTGCCTCATGAATTCTTCTTAACCTTTATTATTTCGTTATTTATATTATTAATGATCTACTGTATATTATAAATAATAAAGAATTATATCTAAATTACAATAAAAATTACATGCATCCTCATATAAATGTGTTAATATCACTGAAGACATTTGAAATTCTCTGTTAATAATTGTAAATATATTATCACCATTCAAATAATCGGCAGAGAATAAAACTTAATCTGTAATTTTGAATTTTGTCAATGCACATACAAGACAATCTATATGGCCGTGTGGCAATATTTCATTTGAAGTATTTATGTATGTATGTAGAATAATATACAAGTATGCGAGTATAATACTTCGAACGTTATAGGAATGATTTTGAATTTGAATGATGAATTTAAATGATAGGAAAACGTTGCATTTAAAATCATGCAGAATCGTATATATATAAATACGAAATTTACATAATCATGGTATAGCTGACTTTGGTGGATTACGCCTTCGTAAGAAGTTCTTATATTATCTCTATTTAAAAGATTTTGGCTATGAACAATATAAGAGAGACGCCGGAAAATTGTGCAATAGTTTCGTGTTGTTGATGGATTTGCACCGTTCCTTGTCACAGTCACAAAGTGTTACCATATTGGGTTGAGATGCTCTGTCCTTCTTATATCCGAGAAAATCTCAGACTATATAACTCCACTGCCCATTCAGCCTATGGATAGTCAGTGGTAATTTTTTTCACAAACTGAATACATAGGAATCTTTGGGTTTTACCTAACCGGGTGTTGAACCCGTTGACGACGTAACCGATCCATTCACTGTAACGACAACTGCAGTCTATTGATGATTACCGAGAGGTTATGTCATAGAGGACATAACCCACAGTTATTACCGAAGACAGTAGGAGGGGCACTTCCATCATATCTAGTACAATGGCTCAGATCTATTCAATTTTAAACCAAAAAAACTCTCCATCCATTTAGGATCGAATAATGTCAAATGTTTTTAAATTATCATTGTTTTTTCTTATAGCTTTTATGAGTCCAATGATTTTCTGCTTGTGGATATACAGTAAATATATATTCAATTATAATATTTCAGTAACATATAAAATAAAATAAAACTTATTATAATAATTATTCTAAGTGTTATTGCCGCTTATTAAATCTTTTATAATAATATACTATTATGAATTAATATAAAAAAAACTATAATTGGTAATTCATTTAGTCAGGACAAACGTTATTATAAATATATAGAAATAAGTAATAATACTGTTTATATATTTTTTAACAATATAATATATATTCAAAATTTCTCGGGTCTTAATTTTTGTATTATGAAAATTACTCATCCCGCAATTTACAAATTATAATCGTGATCTTCAAACATAGGTTTATAGTATTTATTATTAAGAATAATATAAATAAACGCAATATAAATTAGTGGATTACCAAAAATTGATTCATTTGATCTTATAACATTTTAAGCAATTGAGCCATAAAGTGGAATGATTATCTTATTCCTACATTAATAATTAACTCATCTTAATATACACCATGTTCAAAAAGTATGAAACATTACATATTTCACCCTCCCTAGAATATTTTTTTGAAATCTGATTTTTGTATATTTATTTAGATTACAATAAGCTTATTTGAGGATTCTTTTAAATATTTACCCCCCCCCCTAAATTATGAAATAAATGCATCAATGTTTGATTTTTAAATGAAAAATCCAACTTTTTTTAAATAATCATATAGAGATTAAGAAAAAAAATTATAGCGTTTAAAATTTTAAATTTAAATGTACCATTTTTCCAAAAATCCTATTTGAAAATCGAAAAAAATGGAAATAGGAGAAGCTTATTGTTGTACTATTACACTTGCATAAGTATTAGTCATTGATAATAATTCGACCAACATCATCGATTGTATTATTGAACAGATAAAATATCATACTATACACAGGTATATAAGACGTGTTAAAGGTGATTAATAGTAGTTATTAATAATAGTCTTAAAGTAAACATGTCACCAAGTTCATACCAATTTTAATTAAAAACTTAGAAAAAATTAATGTAATTTTATAAATATAAAAATTTTTTTTTTGTTAATTAATAAGAGAACAATAATTATTATTATAGAATGATTTTACAAATTTCATAATTTATTCTTTTTTAAATGATTATATTGTTTTAAATATTAATTTTGATAACAAAACAATAATCTATCACAACAAATTTTCTAGACAGACTTTTATGAGTTTTATGATATTCATAATTGTTCTGGTTTCTGTAAATTTGGTTGGTATATCATTATTTGTTATTCTTTCCATCCAACTTATTTTTATGTTTGTCTCCAACACCAAATTTTTTAATGCTTTCCGGAATACTTTTTCTGCTTTATTCAATATTGAAAATGTCTCATAGTATAATGTTAATAACACGTAAATATAATATTTTTGAAATTAACCAATTTATTTTAATATTATTTTTATATTTTAATGCACTAAATTTAGTTTTATTCATAAACCAAAAATTTGATTTCTTATTAGTTTTTTTTTTTTTAATAATACTTTTAACTGCGGTAATAATTTGATTTTGTTATCAGCAATAATAGTATTCCATTGATTTTTTTTTTAACAATTATACAATTTTCTTTGGGATAACATACTCGTGTTTTGTTCCATTCATAAGAATGCAGTATTTTGTTTATGCAAGCTCACATTTCATTTATTTATTTATTGTGATGAATTGGGGTTGGTATTTAGTACAACATTTGTCAAAAATGTACGAGAAGTCCAGAAAAATGTAGACGAGTTGTCTCGGATGTGTTTCAAATATTTTAGAGAAGTAAAGATTTTTTTTTAATAGCTTAAATATATTTTACTGCACATAATTTAGTTCTGAATATATTTCATAATTTCTGTCTAGAGAAAATATTGTTATTATTGTTTTACTACAATTTTACATATTAAGTACCTGTTTTAAATATAATTGTATATTTAGGTTATACCTACTTATTATTTTTAATACAAACAATTATTAAATATTTAAGAATAATAATTGAGAACTATTAAATATGAAGTAGGTACCTATTGACACATAATGATTGAACATTTTGAAACATAGTGAGAATTATTTTTGATCATTTAATTTTTAAGACATAAGTACATATTTAAAAAAAAATCTATTAGAAATGTAAAAATTAATGACATTTTAAAAATGTAATCATGTAATCATATAGATAAATAATAAAATTGGCAGGCGCGCAGTTTGAAATTTAACTTACAAATAAATGCAAATATCTCTGAATTTTGTTAATTTATAGGTAATGGACATTTTAATAGTAAAAACTAAAGGTACACCTATAGTCTATAGGTATTACACTAAATTGTTTTATTTATTTTTATTAAATGCAATAACTATAGATTGGGTATAATTTTATTACATTATAATTTTATTATTGTACACTTATGTATACAGTCAAAATAAGATTATTCACTATAGCTTATATGATATAAGAAAATCATTTTTAATGAAAGAACATCCACGCACTAATTGTTTACCTTTCGTATGTACATATCTATTTAGGTATTATGTATTCAGACGTTTAGTTAAAGAAATTGAAACAACTTAAATGTATTATCTTATTCAAACTGTATACATAATTTTCTTACTAAATTATTATAATTATACATGTATGCCTGTTGTAATTTGTATTGTTTGAATATAAAAAATATATAATAGTTGAAACAATTAACTGTTAAATAACGGAATAATTTAAACTTTAATTTTTATAAAATTATGATAAAAAAAATAAATATATATATATATATATATAAAACAAGTACAAAATTATATTAGAATCAAGACACTATAGTGTTTATTAACATTAGTAGGTACACAAAGAAAAATTTAATTAAAATAAGTTTAATTTATTTAATTTTAACTTTGGCCATTGATTAATTAATTAATTAATCAATGCTCTGACATATTATCGTATAATAAACTACACTAATAATATAAAGAAATAATAAAATCTATAGTAGTCTATAGCTGATTGATAAAAAAATATTAGATATTAAAGTAATACACAGGTATCTAACAAACGAAACTATTTTCATCATAATAATATTTAATCATAGAGGTTGCCATTTAAAAATCGAAATTTGAGACTTGTAACTCATGAATGAAGTGGGACAAATTTTTGAAAAGTCAATTCATATATGCATATTATAGTGTCTAACAATATGCAAAAATCAGAATTCAAAAATATTAATTAGGAGCCGATAGAAATGCAATGTTTCATACTTTTTGAACGTCCTGGTGTATATATATACATATGAGTACTTTTGACTATTTATAATATTTATATATACGAAGTTACAATATTATACACTTATATTTTGCATATACATATTTTAACAAATATGTTGTCATCTTCATCGCTTACCAATTTTTTTTTTTAAATATTTTAACCATTATTTTTTTCAATTTGATATAACTTTAAAACCAAGTCCTATCGCTCAACTCTTAACTATTTATTAAAAAAAAATTTAAAATGCGAAAAATCGAAATCCTGTGTAAAATAGAAAAATTATACCAATTACGAATTAAATGTCTCAAAAACAATTTTCAAATATTCAATTCAAAAAATGACTAAAATATTTCAAACAATTTTTGCCTTCATAATGTACGTACTTGCGAATTTAGTGAAAAAGTTTATAGGTCTATAATTTCCTCAAAATTCTAACACATTTCATACCAAAGTAATACATATTTTTGAAAAAAAATGAAATAGCTTAAAAATTGTTCTACAGACCGATATTGTATTTTTTTTTTGTGTGTAGCTATAATGATAAAATATTAAAACTGTATTAAATTTTTAGGTTTTAAAACCTAAAATTAAGACTACTATGAATTATTTGTCTCAAAACTCAAAATTGCCCATAAATAGCCTAAAATTGGGAAAACAGTTTCCAAAATTTTTATTTACATAATATGCTAATATACGAATTTAATGAATATTTCAAGTTTATAGATCCATTCCAAATTCGAACACATTTCATACCGAAATGTCGAAAAAATGAAATGGGTATTCAAAAAAAAAAAAAGTGGTTATTAAATAATATTTTTTAAATTTTATACATGTAGATCGAATGTTGGAATTTTAATACTTTATTAATATTCAGGTCTTTATAAAACTAAAGGAAAAAAAATTGGAAATCTAAAAATAACCTCTTTAAAGTACCAACTAGACGCAATTTTCTACCAGAAAATAGTGCTACATGTAAGGACATATAGGAGCATTTCTTCTTAATGAAGTTTTGGGCAAAAAATTCTGGGTGCTACAATTTACCAAATCTATCTGGAATAATATTTAGAATTTAATTATGTAATTTATTTTTAAAACCACATGTAAAACATAAATACCAACTATTTATTTTATATATTATGCATATTAGCGGTGTTGTAATACATAATTACATAAAAAACAAATATTTAAATATCTATGACTATAAGAATAATGGGTATATGGATTTTCCCTAATTAAATAAAATCGTTCTATGAGATCTGTATGGAAGTTTACTATTTAGTTTATATTTCTTAAAACATAATACCATATTATTATTAACATAATTTTAAGAATGAATATATTATTATACATTATACTTAAATATAAATACTTT
>JAIPRL010012178.1:0-12389 GCA_025469235.1 Pemphigus obesinymphae | reverse complement strand
ACTTTTATATATATTTTAATTTTTTTTAAATACTTTTATAATTTTATATGTGGCCTAATTTTGAATAAAAAAATATAAAAATATGTGATTATATTAATATTTTGGCTGATGACCTTTTTTTTGGCAATCCTATATGTGGCCCGCAGGATTGTAATGTATTTACAAAGTGGCCCGCAAGATCATATGGGTTGGCCATCCCTGATTTATAATCTAGTAGGTAAATTTAAAAACAAAAATTTAATTCACTCCAAACTATTATCATCTATAGATTTAATAAAAGCTATTTCGACTCTAAAACCAATTTTAAGAATCTGTTTTAATAATTTAAAATCATTAAATGGCATCCTCTCGAGAGAATATAAATCAGCTGTCAGCGCGCCTATTTTCAAGGGATATAATACATAGGCAATTTTAAAAAAACTGATTATCTAACAACTGAAAAATATTTAGTAAGCGGTTCCAACTTAGTATTATTTTTTGTTTATTTGTACAGTTTTATTAAAAATATTATTTTATCAACTCGAAAATACCGTAAAAATATTTTTATATATTGTTTCATGGAAAACAATATTGTCTAGTGTATGACACTCACTAAACACCATTTTTTTCTGTATATGAGTTTGCAAATGTGTTAAAAGTTGTTAAAAAATTTTTTACCTTTTTAAGTATAACTATAATCTATATGTATTTCTAGGAAAATAGTACTCTGCGAGCATTCTAATTTTCAGGTTTCTATCAGTTTTTTTTTTATTTTTAGTTAATTTGTTATATAAGAAAAAGCCATTTGACGTTAATTCCAATAAATAAAATCTTAATAAATAAGAACAATAAACTAATTGCATAAAAGTTTTTAAATTTTAAATTTTCATAATACTAGGTAAATAAAATATAATATGGAGAACTATGACAACGAATCGATATGACAGACGGACGGACGAATGGATGAACACAAAGACGATATCAGATATACTTTTGTATATAGAAACCTAAAACCACTATACGTATATATGAATACTAAATAATAGTGTTACTTGTCATCTATTAGTTTCGAATTTTAAGCTGTTTGTATGTTGATAAAATTGTGAAAAGCTTATAATGCGAGTTCTCAATAATGAACATTTTTTCATACTAATATCCTCCTCTTAGTTGTAATTGAATACTTGCAAATTTAAATACCTAAAGTAACATATTTTAATACCTTCTGACCGCTGTAATGAATCCCTCACTAAATTCTCCACCAAAGAACAAAATCAGTTTTTTGTTTATACCAGCTGATTTATTATTATATAATAATATAATATACGAGTATAAATACTTACTATAAATT
Source organism: Pemphigus obesinymphae (assembly GCA_025469235.1). Classification (NCBI taxonomy): domain Eukaryota; kingdom Metazoa; phylum Arthropoda; class Insecta; order Hemiptera; family Aphididae; genus Pemphigus; species Pemphigus obesinymphae. Next base: position 11,062 of record JAIPRL010012178.1, on the reverse strand, counting down.
GATGTATCTTACGTTTTAATGGTTTTTTTATGCTTTTAAATATAGGTACAAATATAGCTACACAAAAAAAAGTGTTTAAAGCTTAAATCTATAGTCTTGTAAAAAATATACGTGTAAAACATTTTTAGTAAATAGAGAAAAAATTATTTAAAATACGTACTCAATTTTTTATTACTTTTTAAGGATTATATACAAAGTACATATTAAAAATTATACAAACACTTTTTTTTTAAGGAATTGAGTTAATTTTTAAATAAAATATAATTAAAATTATATTCGTTTACAGTGGATATATGACGTAAAAGAGGACGCTACAATCTCATTTTAAAGGGTTCTTTGTAGGCAATATTTAAGAAATTTTAAATAAAATAAAAATCTAATAATTTTAAAATAGTACAGTTTTAGTATCATTTTTTAATGCTGTGTAATCCCGATATTTGTCAAAAACCATGTTCACTTTCAAAAAAAATAGGTTCATAAAGTAATTTTAGAGTTAAAACACTTATTATGAGTATTTTAAAGTATTTTAAGTATCTAATAAATAAAAACAATTACTTAAAAAGTAAAATAAGTAAAGTTAACAAATTTCAATCAGTTTTCAAAATCTTTATACAAATATTAAATCAATCGCTATGATAGACAAAAAATAGGTCTTTTTAGTGTGTAAAACTCGCCCACAGAGAGCCGCCTTAAAGGGCTTCGACACCGGCCGTATTTAAGGAGTTCAGTATAGGCAATCTTTAAGTAATTTTAGGAAAAACAAAAATCTAACAATTTAAAAATATTTAAGTACATTTTAAAATTAATCTAAAAATATCCTCATACCCATACTACTTTTCATTGCTATGTAATCATGGTATTTTCTAATAAACATGCTCACGAATTTCCATAATTGTAGGTTTCTGGATAAGTTTAGACAAAAAACATATCTTGGAAAAATTAAAGATGAGTTGTTAAACTGTGTTTCTACCAGATGGATTTAAAATTAAATCAATATAAAGATTTTTATAGTGGTTTCAAATTAACGAGAAAAATCATTATTTAATTGTTTGTCATTTATTTAAAAAAGATTATTTCAAAAAATCATCTGGTAAAAACATAGAAAATATAATAACGAATTCAGAACATTTTTCAAAATTAAAATTGAACAAGTTTAACACGGCCAATTTATGGAAATGCCAAGACCATTTTAGCGCTTTGAAAAATCTACTGTCGAAGACCCTTAATCGGAAATGTAGAAACATGAATTTCGACAAAGAGTGGAGATACCCGGTTATTGCACTAGACCCATCATTATTTATTACGATTATCGTAGTTGTATATACGTAGTATGCATGGTTTGAATAGTTTACACATATTACGAAAAATATTTATAAATTTATACATATTGGGTGTCCATATTTATTTTTGTGACTTTTAGTTTTGTACAACTTCTTACGAGTTTAGAATTAAATTATTATTTAATGGGAAACAGTTATTTTCAAAATGTTTAAATTGATCATACTGCATTTTTATCTATAAAATTGTATATCAGTAAGGAGTGGAGGGACATCGTTCGTCAGATAGTAGATGTCTTGAATTTAAAATAAATTATATACCTATAATTATTTTAGATATTATGATTATGTGCGGAGTTCGGTGTAGTGGGTACGCACAACTATTGTCCCTACTATTTACTGGAAATATAAATTGAAAATTTGATCACGTTACCATGTTATATAGGTAGGTTAGGTTAGGTACCTGTATCTATATTATTTCAGTAACATATTGTAACCATGATAACAGATAATAGATCGAGTTGAGCGGAATTTCGGTATGGTGGACTAAACTAGAGAAGGGGAAGTGTGGAAAGAAAAATGTGTGGTTAAAAATATGAAAAATAAAGAAAGTGGTAGGACCACTACATGGAGTACCAGTAGAAGTATAAAAAGTATTAGAGTCTAGGTATAGGGTGGCCGACTAAGTTTTCTTAATGAGGAGTGATAATTTAGGGTGACCATATGTCCCGTATGTTTGGCGGGGTTTTCCCATATTTGAGGATTGCTACTCGTTGTCCCGACAAATTTCAGACGGGACGCTTTTTGTTCTGTATTTGGTTTGAGGGAGGTTTATGAATGAAAATTTTTTTTTTTTGTATAATTGTCGTTTTTTAAGTGATTTATGAGAATTTTGGCAGACAATTTTTACGATTGACTTTTTCTTTTGTTATCCCGTTTTATAATTTAAAAAATATTTTAACCTTATACTAGTTAAAGGAAAAATCATAGAAGCGTGGAATAAAAGTTGTGTAGTGCCAATATTGGGTAAAGGACATATGGGAACTATTGAAAAATGAAACTTATGAGTCACAGTACCAAGATTTGGGAAAACTGAAAAGAAAACATATAATATATAGTGAAAAGTTGTTAATTAATAAAGTGACAATTGTTACAAGAATTCAGTTTGGGCGTATACCTGGGAGGTTAGCAATGAAGCCTATATTTTTTAAAACATACATAGATAGTAGAGAAGTACAGCAGGGAAAAGAAGAGGAAATTGTGTGCAGTATCTAGAGAAGGCATAAGTCAGGGTTCTAAAAGAGATCTCAAAGTAAGCATTAATGAAGAACTGGTTTAGCCAAAAATGTAATTTGTTAAAAAAAAATAACTGTGCAGATACCAGTATTGCGATTCATGGTTTACTATTGTGTTTTTCATTTTATTTATTTTAACTATTATATTTTTATTGTATTTTTTTCGAAATGTTTTACATATCAAACATAGTTAGGTTATGGATCAGTAACTTTATTTTAATATTCGATAAAATAGAATTCGAGTTTGAAACATAAGCTTTTTCAATTTCTAAAAAATAATAAGACATTTAAATGATTACACTCACTAATTTGCATTACATTTTTAATTTTCACATCTAAAATATATATAAAATTTTAAAATGTAAATAACAGTTTAATCTAAAAAAAAAAAAAACAAATAACAAACTATCACTTTTATAAATGTATATTTAACACAAAATTTATTAATTTTTTAATAAATTATATAGTCATGAGAATCCCTGTTGGACATCATATTGTAGAGTTGATAGTTTAAGACATAAGTAAATGTACATTTGAAAATCACTATTTTCGTTCTAAATTTTAAATAGAAATTTTAATTAAACAAATTAATCGTTATATAAATGCATTGAGATTTTAACATTAAATAGTAAATATTATACTCATAGGGATTTATGTCATTGTTTTAGTATAGGTATAGGTTCTGTACGGTACATACAATATGTTCATATAGTAATTATAATTTGTGCATTATACGAATATATATTAGGTATGCAGGAGGTTTTATTCAGTAGGTATAAATAGGGTTGTTAATGAAATTCGTCCTGCTCCTATGAACGGTAAATGTATGGGTTGATTTATAAAGTTATTAATCTTGTATGCCACTTAAATTAATTAAAAACAAAGTAAAAAGGTTTATGTAAATTTAAATTTTTAATCCCCAGAGTACTATAATGTAAATATTATATTGTAATATATTATATAAGATGATGAATTTCAGGTTTACAACAACTGATAATTCAATGATACATTTCATACACCAAAACTTGTCAGACGAAAATTTAAATTATTCAAATTATTTAGAACGTATGAAAAAAAGTTTTTTTCTTTTTAATAAACTATTGTTGGGCACACATATTTTAGAAGTTTGGAATTTCAGTCATATTTATAATATGTAGATCTTACAATAAATATAATATAGTCAATAAAATATTTATTACAACTTTACGTATAAAATAAAACATTAAAATCATTTTTGGAAATTAAAATAAAATACTGGTACACTACCTATACACTGGAAAATGTTAAATAATTTAATTTATAAAATTATATACGGGTAATTATCATGATCTAGCTGGCTGGCTATATATCAGGAAGTAAAAATGATTTTTTTCAGAAAATTTTCATATTTTTTCATATTTTATCCCCCTCTCTTATTTGTTAAAATTATATCAACTTTCGATTTTCAAACCGAAACCTATGATCTAAATTATAAATTCGTGTAGAAAATATTTTTATGAGAATTTTCACGTTTTGATATTTTAAATCGAATGTATATTACACGAGTAATAAGCATTCAAATTTAAGATGCCCCGAAGTGGAGAAGTACTGTAGTTGCACGTTCAATTTTATTGCTGATTATGACGTTAATATTCATAGGACTTAAAAAAACAAAACGATAAAATTCCTATAAAAATATATTCTTTAAGAATTTATAATTTAAAATATAGGTTGCTATTTGAAAATTGAAAGTTTATATAGTTTTAATGGATACGAGAGGGGGATAAAAAAAATAAAATGTAGTATACCTAAAAATTATTTTCTAAAAACAATTTTACAAAAATTATTCATGCTAATGAGATATAGCTCGGCCTATGATAAAAAATCAACTTGTATATATAAAATTATAATATAAAATTGAAAATAAAGTAATGTTGTTATGAATGGTAACAGTTTTTCATATTGTATATTGCATTTTATATACCTATATAATTAAATTATTTTATTTTAAATATTTAAATAAATACATTATTTATTAGTTTAATGTATTATAATAATACTAATGAATAAAATAATAATCTGCACAACTGTATCTATAATTATTACTAGATTTTAAAATTTATAATATTATATTAAAAAAAATAACTATACACATCTGGGTGTTATGCACTCGCATCGTTCACCTTAGCACCAGTTATAGGGGGCTATTAATATTATTTTAAATTTTGAAAGCCGAATCATTGCATTTAGAACTGTTTATAAATAACAAATTCATACTCGAGATTTTGGAAATATTTTATATATATATATAACATTATATAGTTAAAACGCGTTGTACAATATCAATATACTTGTAATATATATGAAATTTAGAAAAAATATTTATAATAAATGTTTCGATCTCCAAAATTGAAATTACAAATTTTATGAAATAATAAACAAAATATTTTCAAAATTTTATGTTATTAACACTTATTCATTATTACCATCAAAACACGAGTATTCAAATTCAATTTCATTATACCTGCTAGTTTTCCGAAAGTTTTCGGAGAACATTTTGAAAAAATTAATATTACCTGTTATATATACGGTTTTACCTTCCTTAAATTCCCATGTATTTTCATAGGAAACCCAGTGGTTAATGTGAAGGGGGACGGAGGGGGATGGGGGGATGGCGTCCCTCTTCTTTGTTTAACTTAAATTTAGCGTCCCCTTTAGTTTAAATTCCGGAGGGACGCTTCAAATATTTTTTTGATCATAAAAGTTACGTGTAAATACATTAAAAAGTATATTTTTCTTGTTCTTCTTCTTCTGGCTTAATCTACTCTACGAGAGTTTATGCCGCCATCACAACTTTCACATTAAAAGTATAGGTAACTCAAAAATGGTAATGAACGATAAACTACGGATTTATAATATGACCATACTGACGAAAATAGGTCTACTGTTATATTTAATAATAGTATTAATTAGTATAGAATCAGAATATTATTAAGTATATTTTAAAATTATTTATTATATTTTAGCTACTTATTATGTATATTGTCATATGTCAATATTATTTTTAATTGTGGTGTAATCACGATATTTGTTTAAAAATACGTATACGAATTTTTACTTTCATCAATTTGAGAATATTATAAAAAGATGAAATAAAAATAAAGTATAAAGAACAACATTTTTTAGTGACTGATATAGAGCCAATTTTTGATATATATTCATTTTTACACGTTTTATGAGTTAATAAAAGAAAAATCAAAAAAATCGATATTTTAACAGTGAATAAAATATGTAAAAATGCATATGTCAAAAATTGGCTCCACCAATTGCTAGATAATGTTGTTACCTATAATTTGTTTTTCATTCCGTATTTCTAATATTTTTAGAGTTGAGAAAAATGAAAAATAATGATGCTAGTTTTTCATTGAAAAATTGCCGTTGTCCTCTTAAGACTGAATTTCTTTTTCATATAATTTTATACTTATAATGTTGTATATTATTATGAATGCTAGAGTATAATACAAATAGGTCTTAAATATTCATTTGAAAGTTGAGATAGAATTTGTAGTTTTGTACATAATATTAAAATATTAAGTAAAAAAAGTTTAAAAAATGGTATTTTGTTGTAAATTCTTTGCAAGATCTATTATACCAATACAATACCTATTATAAAAAAAACTATTTTGGTAAAAACCGAAAATGTATTATGCGTAATAGTTACGTATTATTTTTAATGATAATTTGATTTTTTTTACTGTTATTATTTAAGAGATTCTTAGTGTTCAAAAAAATTTCAAATAAAAATTGAATAGGGTTTAACGGTTCGAGGGAAGTTAATGTTTTTGCATTAGCTCTAGTCCCCTCTACAATTATTTTCCACTTTAACCACTGAGGAAACCTGAATCAATTGGAGAATTTATTATACACAAAAAATCGTGAACACGAAAATAACGTACAATATTGTAAAAACAATATGGCTTCATCACTTCACCCTACAGAGTTTAAAAAGATAAATATACTTTGTTTGTTTTTTATTTGAAAATATTTTTAATGTTTAAAAATAAACGTAGAATTTCATTAAAAAAAAAAAAAAAAAAAAAAATGTAGGAGTATATTAAAAGAGAGAAGGTAAACCGTAAAACGAAAAACTTTGAAGATTCATCTATTTGATTGGTTATATTTATATATATATATATATATATATATGTATATCTACAACCATATTTTTATAACTCAAACTTTTTTGTGTATTAGGTATAGTTATAATATTGGTATATAATATATATTACAATATTATTATTTATTATATATAATTTTAAATATAAAACTCGTATAAACAAAGTCTTTGAAATGTAAATATGAAATAATAAGACGTACAAGACTACAAACGTATATCGTAATAAACGTTATACCTACATTTTAGGAAGTTTTATAATAAATAATTTTATTTTTAAGAATTATTATTGAAAAATAATAGATTATTTTTTACATTTTATATAAGGTACATATTATTGTTTTTATTATTAACGAAATATCTACTATATGTCAATATGTTATTAACTTATTATAATTACGTAATTTTTATATACATTATAATTTAAAAAAAAAAATCATGATATACCTATCTGATAGTAATATATACTACGAAAATTTGTTATAATAGTGTTTATATATTTTACAACTATATATCTAATATATATATATATATATATATATATATAAAACAGTCATGAATGAAAATAATTCACTCGATGGGCGTATAGTATACATACTTGTGGTGGATATATTAAATCTGACAGTAATAACAAATCATTCTTGTGGAGCTTCGGTATATTATTATTATTATTATTATTATTATTACACATAATTAATATTAGGTACAAAATAGTTGATACAATAGTAAAATATAAACCGTATGAAAATTTCAATATTTTCGATCTATTATTATTATTTTTTTCGATATTACGAAGAAATAACCATTACCAAAATTATAAATATTGTTGAAAAAATATGATTATAAATGGTTATAAATAAAACTACCATGACTATCGTTTATCGAGATTTTCGAATATACTTACCTAGTTAGAGTAATGTATAGAAGTACTATATGTTTAACTTTGTATCACATTTTCAAATCTTAAAATACAAAACTATCTCTTCAAGGACTTAAAAAGATTGAAATGTAAAGTGTCTATATAAATAGCTCAAAACTATAAAACTATCGTCAATATATAGTACCAAACTATATATTTGGTGTAAACTTTGAGATTTAAGAATTATTATGTTTTCGTTTTAACAAAAAATGAATAAAATTCGAATTGGACGGAATCGTATTTTTACCGTTTTTACGTCATTATTTTCGGTAGTTTTTCCTGAAAACGCGTCTTGTAAATTGGGTACTCGCACCGCTCAGAATCTAAATATGATTATATAATATAATATTATTGTAATAGGTAATATTGTAATTTGTAGGTATATCTCAACTGGACTGTGTGTTGAATAACAATGTTTTGCAACTTCACTCCCACTGGGGAAAAGGGTCCGAACTGTTTCCAACTCGTTTTACACATACATCTAAAAAAAAAAAAAAATTATTACATCCTCTAAAGTGGCAGCGGTCGGTATTTCAACACGTTCGACGTCACGCAAGAGATAAATGGATTGTTATTCTACCGAATAAAAATGAAATAGATCAAATTTATACACCGCCCGGGTTATATATGGGATTTTGTATGTGAACAGCTTTTCACATCGATTTATAAGAAAAATATTAAAATTAAAAGTTTGTGGTGCCAATATTATGTAGATGTAAATCGAAAATTCGGTTCGTGATGAACGATGAATAACGATTTTCAATGAAATATTAAAAAAACGTTAACTGTTCAATTCAATTTTCCAATTAATATCATTTTTATTTCATCATATTATGTTTGGTACCTGAATCGACAATATTGTGATTCTAACAATAATAAATTATTATATTAGAAAATATCATATAACAAAAGGATTTGGCTCCAATACCTAATTCCTTAATTTCCTATAATTGTTAAAAAAAAAAATTAAAAAATTATCCATAAATAATTACATAAAAAAAACTAGTTTCTGATTTAATTCCCCTCCCCCCCACCCCATATACACCCACCAAATAGTAAATTCGAGAGAAAAAAATCAAGTGCTTATGTAGTAGGTACTTATATCGTTATTATTATGTATAACTAAAATATTGTAGCAGACTTTAGCTCAAAAATAACTTTTTAATATAAGCTGCAAATAACGCTGGTCCATATATTAAATTGGCAGAAAAATTCTCGTATTTTCAATTAAATTATAGTACCTACGAAATAGAATAATTCTTTATCCCGCTTGAAGGGTTGCAACAAAATTTTGAGAAATAAAAGTGAATTATAATACTTTATAGTTGTTATTACTGGAAGAAAATTAATTCGTTCACGTTTCTAATCCTTTTTAAATATAATGGATTCATTCCTTAGTCCCTTCCTCAAGAAATAAATTAATTCCACGGATCTTTTTCTCTTCAAATGCATCCTTTAACATCATTGGTAAATATATGTGTTGCAATTTTAAAAATAAAATAAAACAGTTGAAAAGAGTATTAGTGTGTCAGTATTTTATTATCGCGATAAACATCAAATAGCAACATCTACGTTTGCCGTATTTATTAAAAAACAAAAATCGTATTTGATTAGCCATAAGAGACCAGCGTGGAATAATTTTACGCCCACGCTCGATGAAGTAAATTATAGCACACCTATCCTATTTATATATATTATTGGTTCATTGAAAGTAGCCACTCCTCGAAGAATTCTCATTTTGTCGGATGAAACCACAATGAGTTCTCAACAATCTTCTAAAGTGCCAATTGACAAAGTAATAACAATATTATTACTTCATTATTGAAAAACTTTTCCTTTATTCTAAAATTTTCTGCGATTTCGAGAATACTTATCAGCTTTATAGGTAGTTTTGTCGAATTTTCAAAAACGATATTACTTTTCGTTCGATTTCATTTTATCATCCTTGTGTATAGTTATTGGAAAACTTCTTATGATATAATTCACGTCATAACATATTGGTATCACATTAATTACTAACAACTAATTGCACTCAATTTGGATATTATACTTGGATTCTGTATACAACATAATCTTTCAAGCAATTTTCGAGATAAATTAATATCCAACAATTAAAAGATTTTCCTTCATCGAGGTTTTATGTAAAATTGGAAAGAAAAAAAAATCAAAATTCATTTTATTTTTGATTGTTATCTTGATTTATAAAATTATTTTCAAGCTGATATAGTAAAATGGGAACGGTAATACATAAATCGAGAGGGGGGGAATGTCCCTTTTTGTATTTTCTAAATATGGCCACCATAATCTAGCATAGTAGTCAGCGACCCTGATGTATATATACACCTATGCCTATAGTAAAAAGTATGTAAAACCAAACAAACGTTTTATATTATGCACATTGCACATAAAGTTATGCACTCAAATTCCACCGCATAATAGTCTTATCTAATAATTTATGTGCTGATTTTTTAAAGCTAATTATTATTATAATTTAATTACTTTTTATTTTGCCTGACTTGATTTGTCTGTAATAATATACTTACTTATTATATTATAATATAATGATAATCATACTTTACGCTTACATTTCTGTACGTAATATATTATCATTGGATATAGAATTTCTATTTACTTCTATTGTACTTAGGTACTTGAATAATTAACTCCAATTTCCATTATCAAAATTTTCAATTTCCAATACACGAACATGATATAATAATTGTGGCGTGTAAAACAATGATAATATTATATTTCGGAAAAATCTAGTTTAGCTATACCTCACGAATTTTATTATTATTTTTTTAATAACCCGTGTAAAATATTGTGTTTTAAACGATGATGTTAAAATTTCGCGGAAACCTATACGGTTATATACATTTAACATCACTTAACCCCGCCTCCATACACAGTCATAATATTCCGGAACTGGGAAGATCGGAAACGGATGTTCCTCATCAGCACCTGCAACGCCCAATCAGTTGTGCGTGCACATAAAAAACAGGTAAATCCCTCAAACACGATAACGCATCGGGGTAATCAACGAATCCTTCAAAATTATCGAACAACACATATAGGCACATATATCGCAATATTTACGTAGATGTAGAAAGTATTGGATGAAATGGCTCGAAAATATACCAGAGAATGGAAGTTATTTTGTAATATAATAAATTGTTAAATAAAGTATTTGATAATAAAAATTATAAGTATCAAAATAAGTTTGTTATAGTTTGATATAAACAGTAGACAATAAACAACATGGATAGAGAAAAACAGCGTCATGTTGTGTGGGTAGGGGGAGGGGGGGGGTAAAGTTCAATCGAAGAACCGATTTTTTTTCTGATATTACTCCCCAAAAAGAAATCGTAAATATGCCACTGTACTTGACGAATACATACATTATATATATGTATATATA
>JAIPRL010012177.1:0-12392 GCA_025469235.1 Pemphigus obesinymphae | reverse complement strand
TCTGTATGTACTATGTCGGCACTTAATGCTTTACCAAATTATTTTTTATCGTAGGCACACATATATGACATTTGCAAAAGTCTTTACTTTCTGATGAAAATGTCGGTAGAATTGTTTTCCAACAACGCCGAATTATATTGAGACATTCATAATAATATAAATAAATAAACGTGCAATGTCATACTATAGAATTGGACGCACGGACGTACGGCATCGTGACGTCACGCGCTAGCCGCAAAGACCACGCCTCCTCAAACTGAGAAATTTATGTTTGATGGGCTGTAAATCGTACAAATCGAAATAAATTGAAAAATGTACAAATATATTTTGGTTTTTAATTGATACGTAGAATACGATTAACTAAGAAAAAAATTTTGGTTCAGGTCCTAATTGTCATTATAATGAATAATCGAAATAGTAGGCCTACTGTCCCTACCTATTGTCCTATTTGCCGTATTGCAAATGCAGGTTATGTTGTTTACATGATAAATTATTTACAAAACACAAACCTATGGGGAATACCTTTATTATTACATATTACATTTAAAAATAGTCAAATAGTATGATATAATATACCTAATAATCAGGGAGGGAATCTGGGGAACGGAGCTACTCTTCATTTTTTTTAATGTTCAACAGCTTATCTTTTTATTTATTTATCAAGGAATGCGGGGAATGCAGTGCCCGTTTTAATTTTTATTTAACATTTTTTTTGGAAAAATAGTGAAATCACGAAAACAAATATTTTTTGTCCTTATCGCATAATTGGTTTTAGATAAAAATCACAATTCACAACTTTAAATAGTTAATTAAATCTTTTTAAATCTTATCTAAATCACATTCCTATCATAGGTAGGTGAGTAATAAATAATCTTTATTATTCTAAAAGGATGGTAAATATTGGAGAAAACAATGCGATATTGATAAATTTTTGTTATTAGGTAGGTAGTTGTTTACATTTAATTTTATTAGTGGAATGGCGATTTGCGTTCTACTTCTACCACTAATTTCTATGTTTTAGATTTTACGTTGTCATATAGTCGTTTTTATTCCAATTTTATTTTAGTTAAATGGAGTTTAATGGGAGTATTTGCTTTCCGATGTACTGTTATATATGTGGTCGTAGTAGTACTAGTATTAGATATGTGTTGTAATATAATATATATTTTCTTATACTGTAATTTTACTTGGATTTACTTTTTATATATTAAATTTATATTATTTTTGTATAAATATGTATCTGTCGAATGTTGTCTGTTAACCATTTTTGTTTTTAAGTATAATATGAATACTCATTATAATATTTGTAAAGCTATATCTCCTCCTATTCAAAACAATAAAATTGTCTTATATACTATTATGAATAAAAATTTTATTACAATTAAAATAAACAATAAAATGTAATTATTTATTTTCAATTATTATAATTTTAAATATACTTAAAACAAGAAAGTAATGCATACTGCACAGTATAAAAAAATTTCAAACAAAATGTACAAAACAATAACAACTGAGAAACAAAATAACAGAAATATATTAAAAGTCACATTAATACGAGTATAATGAATATTTAGTACACATTTCAAGTCTCTAGCATTATTATTTTCCGAATAAAAATAATTTTCTATCATTTGTTGTAGTTTTTTTTTTACAATTAAGAAAATGTTTCATGAAAATCGAAAATTAACACCTTTAATAAAACAACTAAATCGAATATTGTATGAAAACATTTTTACTCCAAAACTTTTACTCAACTATTCTACTTGAAAAATTGTCTACAGACATAAGACTACATCATTGTAAGACTTGTAATACATTCGTTGTTTATTTTATAGAATCTGAAATGCCGATTAGTTCATACTGAAAATACATACTATTTAGGTAGTTACAGTGTAATTAATTGACAGTCGAAGTTACAAAGATTTATATATATATAATATGCAGGTAGTGGGTATAAGTGAAATTAAGTCCATAAAAATCGCAACCACCACGCGTAGTTAATGATAATGGCCCGTTTGAAATATATTCTTAAATAATTATTGTAATATCGTCGGAAATACAACGGAACATCGAGACTCGATTGACACGGGTTTGTTTCATTTTATAATAATTTTATTATTTGGTATATTGTATTATAAAAGAATATTTAATAATAAATATAATAAATTATATTAAATAACACTATGCATAACACGAAAAGTGTTCGAAATATTAATTTATAAGTATTCAAATATATATGAAAAATGTTGGTAAAATAATTATTAATTTTCAAAATATTGTAAAAAATAAAATTAAAATTTCTATAATAATATTAATATTAATTATATTATTATATTAAATTATAATTAAAAATTTATAGTTGAGTGATACAGAGATTTTAAGGCCTATGAAAAAATATAATTTAAATAATAAGATTGTTTTAATAATTTAAAGCCATACAAATGTACAAAAATATTTGTGTTTATTCTTAAATACTTATTATGTTAATGTATTTGTATCTCTATTTAAATACAATTTTGAAAGTATTTTTTTACAAGACTGCATTTAAGATATCTCTAGATTTCGGGGAAAATGTGGCCATAAAATTCTTACTCAGTAAATAAGTATTTTTTATGAAAAGAATTTACCTATCCAGTCATATTAATGTTTTAAATACCAAATGAACGAAATAATGTATTAGTTTTAGACTGATGATTTTTAATTTTTGTAGATTTTTGGTCTAAAAAATTTAGATCTTTTTGAAAAGAAGAACAATACCTAGTTGTAGAATATAGAAATATTTTATAACAAATTTAAGTTAGTAAGTACTTATATTTCACGATATCCCGTGTAATAGTATTATCAAACCAAACTGTCAAATAGAAAACCTCGCAGAATTCCATAAACCTATTAAAAGTTCTCAGTTCATATATTGTAATAGCTGCAGCTAAAAAAATATGAATCCACATTATACACCCGCGGTAAATCTTACAATGTGCAAAATTTTTAATAAATTTCAATATATACCAAATTCAATAATAGGACCATTACTAGCAAAATAGCACCCACCATAAAAAATCCTCGATACGCCACTATATTAATACATAATATTGATTTAAATTATTTTAGAGTTCCAGTCCCAATGTTATAATGAACAGGGCAAAAAAGAAGATGAAAAGAACGCAGAGGATATTTAAAGCACCTCTGTGGAAACCAAGGCCTCTGCCCAGTTTAAAGATACCGTCATCGGTTTTACTCGGATTTTTTTCCTGTATTTCGCTATACGTGTATATTGTGTGGTGTATAGGAAAACCAATATATGTGTAATCATCGGAGAAAGAGTTTTTGTATTAAAATGCCATCAATCTTGCGCGGTACGCAAAAAACGGGAAAATCATATTATTTTAATTTTCTATTATTAACATTTTTCAACTTACATCTATATTATTATCCTTTATATTTAATATAATCGAAATAACTTGTCATTTTCATATTTATGTAAAAGAAAAATCGAAGAAATTTGGTATATCGAATTTAAATAAGATCTACTCTGTGAACTATTTTTTACCTGTTACACAATACATATTTATTTTAATTAATTAAAAATGTTGATACATGTTTTTATATTTAAATAATGATAATAACTGTATAATAAGTAATATAATTTCTGAATTAAATTTAAAAAATGTGTACTTTTAATATTTCTATTTATCGTTTTTATATTATTAGTATAGGTAGTATAGAGTTTTTATTATAGAGAAAATAAATCATTTTTATTATCCTGAGTAATATTTTTAGTATTTATTTGTCGAGGGAAAAATATCTATGTCCTGTAATAATAAGCGTCTTCTTTCTTAATACGACTATATTTTTTTTTATCGGACATCGGCATTTTTTAAATTTTCCAACGTGTAATTTATACACTACTTTATTAGTGAGTTTCCAAACATAAGCTAATGTAATAAATATCGTTGATTATATATTGAGTGTTACACTATTAATAAATTAATACTTGAAATATTTTATTAAAGTACGTACCTAATATGTAAACTATTAATAAATATAATAAGTATATAAGAGGTAGTATAGGAGTAGATTCAATGATTGATAATTGACAAAATGGGGGAGAATATATTAAAATGGCTCGAATATGTATTAAGAAGGGAAAACACTGAAGCAGTAAGATTAGTAAAAAAAATTACGTTGATGGAAAGAGTGGTGAGGAAGATCAAAAAATATGTAGGGTTGTAATGTCGAGTGATATGAGCAAATGGGTGGGGGGGGGGGGTAAATGAAATAGATAGAGTTATGTGAAAGTGTAGAACTAGGGTAATCGACCCCAAATAGTTCAAAAAGAAGGCGAAGGAGAAAAAGAAGAATTCTTGATAAATAGATATTACTGTCGATCAGAGTATTTCTCAATATTAGATACTTTTTTATGATAAAAATTTGTGAAGGAATTCAAGTTACTTTTTAATTACATGACTTAATTAGGCTTAAAATATCGTAATTATGCATGTGTTTTAATAATATAATACAAATGTTATTTTAATTAGTATATAAAACACACTATAAATTATAATTATTATTAAAATATAAGTATTATTATATTTTTAAAAGTATATCTTTGCAGTTAAAAACTTCTACGATAAAATTATATCTCTATGATATTATACTGTGTATAATATAATATACCCCTGTTTTAATCTAAGATCACGGTTGTAACTATCACTGGTTAGTGGTGATCTCCTTCAATACCATAGACATAATAATTATTATAATATCAATATTATGTAAGTTGTTACTTTTAATACTTATAGTTATAAACATCCTGTTGTAGCTAATCTCTTTTCCCAGAATTTGGGATTGTTTTCATTCTTATTTAAGTAGTTATTAAGTTTTATGTTGTTGAGAAATTGCTCTATCACCCACAATCAAGGCCAAATTAGGGGTGAAGGTATCTCACGCTCACCCCTACTGCTGAAAAGCAGTATACAAAAACAGAAAGTTGATAACCTGATAACCTTTTTTTTTTTTTTTACACATACTCGTATATATTTCTTCGAGCTTTTCCTGTTTAAAATCTTTATAAAAATCACATGTATAACCTATATTTATATATGTTTATAATATTATAGATTTGTGAAAACAATCGATAATAATCTATATAAATATATAATATTATCTGAATATTTATAACACCTATTTCCGAAGGGCAGAATTGTTTCCTAAACAACATACGGTTGTTATGTCTCATAAAATTATCAAAATAAAATTGTTTTTTTCACAAAAATCATGCAAAATAATAATAGATACGATTAATAAAATATACGATTTTATCAATAGTTTAGAAAAATTGAGCTGCAAAAATGATACATAATCGCAAATGGTTGTAGTTTTATACTTTTAAATAATTTTTAGAAAATTTTAGATTACAGCAAAATTTTTAATTTTTTAAAACTATTTAATTTAAATTATTAAAAATACGGCTTTTATTTAAGGTAACTATTAAAAAAAATAGTTGCTTATGATCATCACTTTGGTAACCGGTGTTTAGTTTTTTTTACTCTTGGTGTTAATTATGGTTAAGAAAAATTTTAAAGCATAGTTGTAACCGGTTTTCTTAAATCTAGTTTCTTCCATGACCATAGGTACTACAGTATTCATTATTCAGTGGTTAATGCAAAAACATAGTTCAGCTGGTTCAAAATGTATTTAATTATCTTCTAAATATGGTTAAACATCATTATCTTCTCTTCAAAGTAATACAATTCGAGGACATAATTTTATACTCTATAGAGTAGGGGTTTCCAGCCTTTTGTGAAGACTGGGCCACATCCATAGGCGGCACTTGGTAAAAACTAATGAGGGTGCAAAAATTCTCATGGTTCATAAGCCTACTGCATACAATATACATTTCAAGGAATAATAAGTTAAGTATTAACATTATAGAATTCTATGGTATTAAAGTGGTTTATCAATTATTATCGGTAAAATTTGGCATTCTGTCCAATAATTCTTATATTAAGAGAATTCCTATACCCGTATTTTCTGTCTCCGTCCATCTAATTGGCAATATAGTTAAATTATGGCATTTTGGTTAGATTTAGAGCTTAAACACCTATTATCAAATTTAACGAGAAGAATAATTTCAAGTGAACCTCATAAGCTTTTTGTAAAATATCGTCAGAAAAAAAAAGTTACGGCATTTTTAGTTTTCAATATTTTTAAATAGCTTTAACTTTTTCGTCAGACGATATTTTACAAAATGCCCATGAGGTTCACTCGAAAATATTCCTCGCTTTAAATTTTGTAATAGGTGTTTATACTCTATATTTAACCTAAACGCCAAAATTTGAATTCTGCGTAGTGTGATTTTGCTATATGATCTGTTAGATAGACAGAGACAACAAATGCGAGTGTAACATCCTCTTAACATTAACCACGAATCATAAAAAAAGTAAATACAATAGACACAAAATTATGTAATTAGAATAGAATAGGCACGGATCGCCACAATATATGTGCTGTATATTAAATACGCCACTTTATTAATATTTGTATCTGTAACTTTTCCCGCGAACAATTTTTATCAAATCCATCTGGTTTTGTATTCGACCAGCCGTATAATGGCAGATTGCTGATAAAGCAATCCGCTTGATTACCTATTAATTGATAGGCCATCTGCTGAAATTAGGAACGATTAAATCCAGCGGCTGACCAATCTGATGAATTTAGGAACACACGGTATATAATAGATATTTTATCCAAATCTATTATATTATTTGAAACAAAATTATCATATTAACATATTATTTGTTTTTCTTCATAATTATGTATTTGCTGTTTAGTAATATTAATTGTATTTATGGTTTGTAATTCCTTTACACAATTATGTGTATTTTTCATGTCATTAGTTAGGTGTATATTTTTATTCTAGTGTATAAAATTTTTCAATTTTATTATATCTGCAATATTATGTGAGTACATTTGGTGCATATTTTAAGTTTCTTTTTAATTCTCTATTTTAAGAGTGTATTAATTTTTGCCGATTTATAATAATAATTTTGGGTATACGTAGATAGGTGTACCTGCATTATTATCATTTAAGCTTACATAATATCTTTGAATTTCCTCTACATTATTGTAAAACCAAGAGATTCCTCTCTCCACTCAAAATGTATACTTGACTAATGTTTAATAATATTTTATTATATATGTGGAATAATTTTTATGTTAAAAATTGTATTAATTTTTATTGAGTTTTTTGTATAAATCGTTTGTAGTCTTTTAAATCCATTATTTTGTATTCCCACCTCCTAATTTAAAAGTTGTTTATTTATATACCTATTTGATATACAGTACCTACCTATAGGTACACACATTTGGTATATAGAATTTCAAGATATTATGTTTCTTCATGGTACCTATATATAGAGAGATTATAGAGATACATAATACAAAACTTTTCACGTTGTGTCTAGTCATTGTTTTTTTTGGGGGGGAGGGGGGGTTAGTAAAAAAAATGTTTACCCCCCACCCCCCATAAAAAAGTCGCAAGTTATGCCTATGATATTGATAATATAAAATCAATGGTACCTATAATAGGTATAGCCGTATTATTCTGTAGTATAAGTACTTATAATATAATAATTTTATTTTAAAAAAACGATAAAAAATGTACAACTGTACAAATGATGACAAACATTTCTTGAAATTCAAAACCACAATATTTGTATTTTATTATCTATCGTGGCCGGATGACCGATTATAATTTTATAATATTGCAAGTAGACAGGGGCGTCATTTCATGTTTTATTAGACGGGGAGGGGGGGATTTTGACTGGCCTTTTTACAAATAAATATTTTTTATTCCTACCATAGTTATTTCTATTTACCTTTCTCATCTTGAACATTAGTCAGTTGGTCACTATTATAGTAAATAAATAATAGACACTATAAGTTGTATTTCTCCAATTTATGTATATGTATAAAGTATGTTGTATATTTTTAATATGTTCATTTTGATTTTTAACATCCCGTAACAGTCATTAATTAATAACGTAGTTCCCTATAAAACGAATCATCTTTCGCTTTTTTTTTCAATTACCTTCTCCATATTAAATAACATCTAATCATCTAGACGGTGCATTTTTTAAGTTAAGAAACTATAGGTGACATAAATGTCACCCAGTGAAACTACTTTGTCACCTAGTGGATTTTATTATTGAAGATTAGACCACACATTATGTTTTTCAATTATAAATATTCCAATGTAAAATAATTAGGTATCTAATGTATTATTATGGATAAATATATGAAACTGAATAGTGAATATATGTAAAGGCATTTTTTAATAATGAACTTGTTGATGATTAATCAAGTAACTATAGTATACCTACTTCGATTTACAATCGTATTAAATGTACAAAATTCTATCTGTAAGAAGACGAGTGGCGACATAGAAAGTATTTTCTGAAATTAAAATATAGTTGAGTTTTGTGCGATAAAGTTTTTGGTATATGACAGAAAAACATCTGTATAATATGTATCATTATAAACATACAAAGATCGAAAATCTTAGAAAAATTATTTTTGTTGAAATTAATATACGAAATTTTGACCTAAATATATTATATACATATATAAATCGGTTTCATAATGGTAAAAAAGGTCATTCCTAAATTTTCTACCAAACTTGTTTAGACAAATGGTATAAATAACAAAATGTAAAATAAAAACGGGACCCCACATCCAAAAGCGGGACAAAAAGGGTCCCATTTAAAGTTTATCGAGACAATTGGACTCAAATTCTCAAAACGAGACAATGCCACGAAAAACGGGTCGTATGGTCACCCTAGTGTACCTATAGATATATTTTTGATACATTTTTGAATGTCGCCCAGTGAAAATTCCTTAAAAATGCACTGCATCTAGAGTTATGAATTTAAATTAGGTACTATAATAATATTTACTATCTTCTTAACTATTATGAATAATTATTGATCAAAATACATTTAGCATTTAGCCGACCCGGTCGTCTCAAAATAATAAAATATTCAAACCAGTCTCCACGGGCATTTTAATTCCAAACGTTTTGAAATGCCCGGGCCGGTCTGAGTATTTTTTTTTTTTTTTTTTTAATTAAAAACCCGGCTCGGCGGCACGAAAATGTTTGTATTTTAAAAAGTCCAGGTACAGATCGATAAATATTTGTGGTATCTTCAAAATATACTTTTATTAGATAAAGATAAATATAGATAAAGTCGGACTGGCCGTTATTTCTAGTAAGTCTTTAAAAATTAGACGATGGCAAATGCCACCTTTACCGTCATCCGAATGACGCCACTGCAGTCTGCAAGTGACACGTGCACACGTATTATCAAACGTCGATTAGCAAATAAAATAAATACTAGTATTTTTACGAAAAACATGGCGTGCGACTTCCAATATTACCTACGTCAAATTACGTGTACTGATTTCAATTTAAAAACGAGATTTGAATTACCTATCCACTATATTTACCTTTTGGTAACTTTTTTTATATTTAAGTACTTTTGTCTTCACACATTTTTTTAATTTAATCTCAATCTGTTTAATTTTGAATGATAAATATTTGTATTCTTTCATTTTTTTTTATACCTACTCAATTTTTCCGATACTTATATAAAATACAAAACTCAAAAGTGGAAATATACAAGCACTGTAAGCATTATAAATAAATCTAGTTACAAAATTAAAATCGGAGGATCTAATACGCCGTGATATTGGAAGTCGTACATGATGTTTTTCATCAAAAATTCGACGTGCTCCAATCCCCTTAATCCCAATTATCTGAAGAACTATATATATGCATATTGCATATATAATATATATAAATTATTATACTTAATAATATTCAATAAATAAAATGGTTTTAAAAAATGTATTAATTTTATAATATTATAAAATAATTTTGGTGTTTTAAAATGATTAAAAGTAATAATAAATAAAATTGCATAGGTCAACAGTGTACTAACTATACTATCTATAATAATAAAAACACGAAGGTTCAAGGTTAGGTACCTATGTAATATATTATTTATTTTATAACGTAATTTTTAGTAAATTATATTATAGTTATATATATAAATAATTATATTGTAATTTACAAATTTATTAACGTAGTACATATTTTGTGGTAAAAAAAAATTCGAGAGCGTTATTTTAAGGAAAATGATTTATATTATGTTGATTTTCAAAACTCTAATTCTGCATAAATCTTCGATTAAAAATTATAAGTTCTTCAATTCAATTAAAAACATACGTGTAATTTGCTAAAAAGTAAAAATTGTTTTAAAACAAATAATTATTATAATATTACTTATCTTCATACCTTCCTGTCTTTATTATTATACTTAGTACAATAAACACATTATGTTGACAACCTATGCGATTTTATTTATTTTTATTTTTAAATTTTTAACTATATTTTAAAACGAACTGAAATGATTTTATAATACTATAAAATTAATACTAAAATTTATCAGATAAAAATATAACGTTTTCAAAAATGTATATTTTAAATTTATTGAACAAATAGTTTTATTTCTACAACTATTTTAGTCGTGCGGTACACCACGCATGTATTTTAAATGGGAGCCGCCGGATTGTGTGATTTTAGACGTAAGGCGTAAAACGCGTTTTGCATTTTAACGGGGAAATAATTGTCGGGCAAACATTTTGAGACCATTAAAATTTTACAATAATTAATAATATTATTATATTAATATGATTTATGACTCATATTATTTATCATACCCATAAAGTATATACCTAGTACCTACATGCATAAAAATAATAAATGAAAATTATATAAAAATGATTAAAAAATGGGCAAGAAGTAAAGTTTTGATATTTCAACCATGTATAATAGTGTAACTTTCCAATTAATAAAAATGTTCGGTAAGTTTCCTTCACACTTAATAAAACTGCTGGAAAAATTGAAAATTTACCTATTTAAATTTTAAAATACTACAATGGAAATTCCATCAAATAAACTCCTTGTCCCAAAGCGCTTACTCGATTCCTATTTCCTTGTATCCAAAAGGTGCTCATAGAAAAATAACACAATTGCAAAATGAATGGCTTCTTTATTCCGCTAAGAATTGTAAAAAAATTTGAAAGTTGAAAGCTTGAAACATGGGCTGAATGATTTTCGAGCAAAGCGAGAACAATTTTTTTGGAACCTACATTTTTTTTATAAAGGCGTATACCTACTCACTTTTTACCAATACACCGCTGGGGTACCTATATAATATGAATAAAATATTAGAAGTATTTGAATATTAAAACATGAAATTTGGAAGATATTTTGATAATTATTCAGCGGTGAATTGTTCGGCGGCGAGACGGTCCGCAATCATCGTTAAAATAATGAACATATCATTGTAATCGTGATCATCGCACACCGATATTGAATTTGAAACGGTTGTAACTTTTAATTTTAGTTTTTTTAATAAGTCTGGTAAACGCGACCGAAATTAACTTTATTTTGGTAGGTACCAATTTCATTCATATAATGAAAATGACGAGCTCTCGGTATATATTGGGTATATTTATTTTATTTATTTTTTGGCTGTGATATCGATGATTAATAAAAATATGTTATTATTTTAAAACGAATATTTCAGTAATATTGAAAAGGGGCGAACAATTTGATCGGAATCTAACCGACCCAACATTATATTATTTTATTCTGGGATAGGTATTATTTTGTTCCTGTATAACACGTTGATATATTATTATTTCGTAAAACCCGCTATCGCGTTTTAGAATTCTTCTGTTTTCTTATAAAATGACAGGTGTATAAATATTTCACAATCGTGCCGGTTTCAACAATCATTAGGTACACCAGTCCATTGGGTTTCCCAATGATCCACTGACCATAAAAATAATATTAGTTATTACAAACTATAAAATATAGTAATTGAGAGGTACCCTCATATTTTATATTATTATCAAACTGTCATTACCGTTGTCTCTTTGTAGTTTTTGACGACGACAGTATCTACTATTTCTAGAAATAATATTGGGGATTTGGATCATTAGAACTCGTTACACGGCGGCCGTTTGTAGCGGACCTTGAATTTTTCGTACAAAATAAATAATTATTGGTAAAGGCGAACGTAGGCAAAAATTTCGAGAGAAGGTGGTTTGCAAAAAGTGATTTTCATATTTGTATAAAGGAATCATAATATATAGTGTACCTCAGTGTCGGACTGGCATCAAAAGGCCTAGTCCGCGATTTGGTCAAAGGGCCCATATATCCAATGAAAAATAATAATCATTCCACTTAAGAGGACGTCCCATATAAAATTTTTACAAGTTCTACATTATATAGAACATTTTTAAGAAAATTTAAAAACCGCTTC
>JAIPRL010012176.1:0-12393 GCA_025469235.1 Pemphigus obesinymphae | reverse complement strand
AATAGAATTGTGTCAAATTAATATATATAATATGTTGTTAGCACTTTTACGATCGTAGCGAGACTGACTTGGGCGGGGTAAAAATGCCGAGCAGTCGATGCAACGACGAAACCTCGCAAGTTCGGAGGTAATTTTTATATATATATTAAAATTAATAATTACGTATATATATTAATGCAGGTATACGCAACAGTTACAAAGAACGTGAAATGAGTTATCATTTATCAACAATTTTTTTTCGCACAAAATACTATATCGTGATATAATATCGTTGAAATTCGAAAAGAATTAACATCTGAAATGATATCGTTGCCCAATGTGTATATTATTTGGCTAGAAAATGCATTAACTGTCTCGCTGCTTTGGACGTGTATAGAAAAACAAAAAAAAATTTCAAAATGTCAAAAAACGTTAAAAATAATCGGTTCGTCATAAGCAAATAAAACATTATGTGTCACCCTCTAAGAAATGAAATTCTGAGTTCAATAAATAATAAAAAGAAAATGCTATCTATTAATAATGCCCCCTTAGTTATGAGTATTATTTAGACTTTTTTTTGTGGTTCCTAAAGTGATATATGAGGCATTACATATACAAGATAAAAACACAGCAAGCTTTTGTTTGTTATCACTTTTGTTCATTCTGTGTGTTTACCACAATACTTAGAAAGTTCATTAGAAAAAGAAAGTAACTCACGTTCATATTCATCTCGTTAACAGAGAACTAAGTTCCGTTCCTCAATACATTTAAATTTCTTCAAAAAAGTTGAAAAGAAGAGTTATTGATTATTTTGATAATTGTAATATAATATAATCATCATAATCAATAGTCAATAATAATCATGTATAAAATTATAATTATTCTTGAATTGATGTACGTCTATGTAGACTGCATAAAATTGTTTTAAATTTTTCGTTATAATCTGGGTAAAAACTTTTTTCATGTTCATACGCACCTGGTGGATAATTTTAATTAAACCAGTGTATTTACAACCATTATTAAACAATCAGATTTACAAACAAGCATTACCTAAAATTGTCATAGTTGTGAAAAATGGCAATTCAATACTATAAATTATAATTAATAATATTTTGTTAGTATATCGACCGTGGTACTCTGCACATGTTGAAAACTACACCTACGACTTACTTAAAAACTTTTTATTTATTAAGTCAAAATAACATGTAACTTGTAAACAATGCTATAGTCGGTAAATGGTATATTATTAATTTGAGTATAACTTTAGGACGGTTTTGTATAATATTAAGATAACAGTTTATTGATAATATTAGGTGATTTTGGAAGTATATAAATAAACTGATACTAATTAATGATTACTGTTACAGAAGATACAGTAATTTAATATAAATGATTGTTAGTAAATTGAATCTTACTGTAAATTTTATTTTTCTTCGAAAAGTATCTCCATTTGTTATGTATGTGAATAACATTTTAAACATCGTAAATATTATCACATACAGGTTTAATTAATGGATCAATGATGGCTAAATTTCCTAAAGAAAAATTATGAGAACATTATATGATAATATTATCGATAACTGTAAAATCTTTTTGAAAAAAGCGTTCGTACTCGTATTTCTTTTAAAAATCAACGAAATTCCAATATGTTCTTCCACACAAAAAAGGAAATTGCGTCCCTTTCAAGCACTGGTTTTTAAAATATTGAAATATTATTTCTATACTCAATTTATGTCTTATTTTACCTGATAAAAACGATTTATAAGATTAATTTAATTTGAATAATAGTGCTAGTTGGTAATTCCTGAACGACATTTACACCACAACTATTGTTTTGTATTTATCTGATTTTTTAAGTTTAAATCTTACAGCCTATAGTCAATGATAAATTATTTTTATTTAATGAAAATTGCTTGAACATAATGGTGCATTTGTCTTTAGTGTCCAGCGGTGAAAGGGTAAAACATATGCATTTTTCTGAACCATAAACCATAAACTAATTCATAGTTAACAATCAACACATACATCAATAATATTTTAAGTGAAACAATCCTTACAGTTATTGTGAATAATCTACATATTTGCTAAATAGTATTAATCATTATTATTTATTCGATTAACATTATTTTATTCAGTAATAGGTATACTTTTGAAAAAGAGGGAGTGTTGACAGTCTTTTGAAGTACATAGGTACTATTATCAAAATACAAGGTAATTTTTTTTAAGTATTTTGAAATTTAAATACTTTTTATACGTATATTATTCACGATATTTAAATATCTACCTATTTATATTTAAATATTGAAAAAAATTTAATTTTATCAATTGTCCATATATTTTTGGATATAACATCCAGAATTATAATAATGATGATGATGTTGGTTAATATATAAATAAATGAAGCTGGACATTGATGCTTTAAAATCATAGTCATAATTATGTAGGTAATTTTTAAAAAGTTTTTAGAAGAATGAAAATTTGACAATTAAAAAATATTATAATACATTTTAATAGTAATCTGAAAATAGTGTTATATGTATACCAATTTTCATTATTGTGTAATTACGATACTTCAAAAACTAGTGGCTTTCAAATCACTATTTGATAAAAAATTATCGTAAAAGATAAACAATTATACTAAATAAAATATGAAAACTAAAAAAACCTAATGAAAATTGAGCATATAGAGTTTTTGTTCGATAAGTAGGTACCTACCTATATTTAAACGTATTGAAAAAAGTCAAAATTCTAAATTATCAAATTAAAAAAATGATATTTAACTAAAAGAACTCTATGTTTGTCTATAGTAAATACTAAATATTCTCACCAATCATATTATGTTTAAATTTTAAATCTAATCTTATTTTAAAAAGAACAAATAACGAACTTGCGATATCCATAATTATTATAAATATTTAAACATTATATGTTTGTTTTATTTATTTATTTAATCAAAAATAAAAATAAATTAAAAAATAGGTATATTAAACGCTATCATATGAACTATGTAATATGCTGGATTAATTACCTAATGGAGTGAACAATGGCCCCAGGCAGAAATATTTTTGGAGTCACTTTTATTATATATAGTCAATTTTATGAAAAAATGTGCCATTTCGCCAATTGGCATCCCAAAAAACAGTTTTTGATCTGTTTTAATTTTTACTCAAACTGTAAGTAACAAAATTCTGAATACACCCCTTACATATTATAATATACACCATTTGAAAATATTTTCAATGTTTTGTTGAAATTAAATTTTCATAATGATGTTTTTTTTAAATTTAATATTTACCAAATACGTCTTTTCTAGGACATATTATATTTTAATTTACTTTAAAAATATTCTTGTACCAATACCATTCTTAATTTTCGTGTAATCACGATATTAAAAAAAAAAAATAAGTTTATGAGTTTTTGATTTTTATCAACTTGAGAATATTGTAAAAAAAATGATTAAGAACAGAACTAACTAGCGACTGATGGAGTCAATTTTTTATCTATGCATTTTTACAAATTTTATGAGCTGTTAAAAAAAAAAAATACAAAAAATTGATTTTTCAACATTTAAAAATTTATACATCAAAAATAAGCTCCATCAGTTGCTAGATAATGTTGTTAGCTATAATTTTTTTTTTGTTTTATATTTGATTCTAACATATTTATAATTTAAAACGAAAAATGATAATGCAAGTTTATCATTGAAAAATTGTCGAAGTGACGTCCTTTTAAGCTAACACTTTTACTCCAGACCAATTTTTCACTTTTTTACTATATTTTATTGTCACAACTTCCGAGTTATAAATCTATATCTACCTATTCTATTTATACCTAAATCACAGTCGTCAGCCGAAAAAATTATTATTAATTTTAAATAAATTCATTTTCACACTTCACAGTACCTAAAATTAAATTTTTTACCATTTACAATATTAGTCATAAATAACAACTATTAATAATCACCGGTAGTTGATTAACCCTAAAGTTGTCAATGTCTATTAATATATTATATACATATATATATAGCTATATAATATAATGGGCCGACAATATAATATTATCATAATAATTCAAAAAACGCATCATAAATTGATAGAGTGGAGGATGGCCATACACGGATTTATTATGTTGATCACGTGGTGTTATACAATTTTTATGTAATTTATATTCTATAAAATATACTCGTATTATTTTTAAACAATAATATTGTATACATATTATATAATTACAATAATATTATATTGTCAAAAAAATAATTTAAAATAGCGGTTTTATTATCCTGATATTACTAAAAAAAATAGATGGGCCTATGAGAATTAATAAACTCGATCAACTCGATAACAGCGAAAATCAAGTAATTATTCAATTAATTTTTATAGTGTTCATAATAATAAATCGAACAATTACTGACAATTTTTCGAGTTCGAATAATTATATACTATACTTATATCGAAATATAAAATATAATCGTTAAAGAATCGTAAGAAAATATTTAATTACCATAATACTTAACCTAAAAATGAAAATGTTTTATCGGAGTTTTTGTGTAGGTATATACCATGGTAGATCTTAAAAATTGATCATCTATTCATTTATTACCGTAACTATTAATGAATATAATTTAAAATGTGTAGATTAAAATGAATGTTATCATTAAAGTTTAACTTTAAACATTATATAATATAATCGCGTTATCTATAACATTAGATATACTTACCTATATATATATATAATATTTTTGGTGAAAATTAATTTTTTTCACAAAAACTACATATTTTATGTATATATATAATATAGGTATAGTTGTAGCGAAAAAAATATGAATGCTTTTTCCTATCATTTTTCTATGGCTAGTTCTTGACAATTTTTCGAAATTTTTTCGTAAGCATCGAGAAAATCGAAATATTAGTTCTCTAAAGTAATATCCGGTCAATAACATCTGTGACTTGTCAATTTCAAATCAATTGTTATATAATACCTACCTATATATGGTATAAAACTTTTCGACCATTATTATTAAATATATATTACCTCGATGTATTTTCCGGGGAAAAAAACATATTTCGTTTTAAAACCAATAATATTTTTACAATATATAAATGTTGACTAATATTATAGGAGGCCTTTAACTCTACTGTTGATACTGATGGACTTAGCATCCCCACCGAAAATACCAACCATATTCGTACCTACAGGCATATATATAGACTATAATATAATGTTTATAACTATTACGTATGATATAGTTTCATATAATATTATAATCAATAATCATTATTCTTTCATAGTTCTTTCAATCAATACATATTCAATAAAAAAAAACTCTTGTTAACATTTCTCATTTCTTTTAACTTACAAACATGTTAAAATTACGAAACAAAAGCAAATGATAGCTAACAGTATTATCCAGTGCCCTATCTGATGGTTGCAATTTTGCACTTTTTATATGAATTGTTTAAAAATCGATTTTTTTCATTTAAATTTTTAATTAACTATTAATCTTTAGAAAATCAATTTTTGGAAAACGATAAGGTGCTAGATGATTTTTTTTAGCTATATATCATATATGTTTTTTATTTCGTTTTTCTGTAATATTTAGAAGTTGATAAAATTGAGAAATGCGTAAACACGTTTCTTTAACTAATATTGTAAATACTAAACGATAAAAAAATTATATAGAACTATAGACACAAGATTGTTTTTAAATTAAGTATATAAAAATATTTAGGGACCTATATTTAAATATTTTAAATTGTTGGATTTTCATTTTTCTTCAAATTTAATAAAAATGTTCTAAACAAAAATCGGGTGTTTGGTGTCCACTTAAAACATTAAATCATTTGATCAAAAGTTAAAAATAAATAAAACAATACAACCTTTGACAAAAAAAAAAGTATGACAAAATATTATTTTTATCAAAGAATTTAATATAATATATTATTTTATTATATTAATGTTTATTTTACTAAAAGAGTTATCAAAATATATACGAGTTAATTTTTTAAATTTTTCAACAAACAAGTGAATAAAAATGACTTAAAATAGTTGGTTTCTCATAATTATGCCAGAACTTCCTCACACATGTTTAATATTGCAAATTTTTCGATAACACATAAGAAAATCTAACAAATAATTATTTCCTCAAAATTTTGCAAATATATTTCTAAAAACTTGAAATTTTTACAGGGTAGGTATGTATTTTTTTCAGAGTTAAAACAAAAATGTTTTAAATAATTTCAATTTTTGTGTCAAAAATTTTTAAACAAAAAATTTGTTGCGATTCCTTACAAATGTATTTACCTACTATTTACGAGTCTTATTCATTTTTTTTTTTTTTTGTTTTGGCAATTATTATAAATCGATAAACCATTTTATTATTATTAACTATGTTTTTTTTCATTCTAAATTATTCAGTACTATTTGTACCGAACAAAATTTACTTGATAAATAACTGTTTATAATATAAATGACTAGGTATTCCTTATTAATGCCATCACTGAAAACTGAAAAGTAATTAATATCAACCAATCACAATCAAATAAATCTGTGTGACTTGTTCCAAAGTCAACAATTACTTCCAGTTACCACCTATTAGTATCGCTAATTACCGAAAAAAATTTTCATTAAAAATACTTATAGCTTTATTCCGAAGTTTAATTCCCGAATAAATATACTCGACGAATATAATATTATCTATAATATTGTTGTCAGGCAAATAATTGAATGATTAAAATCCTAGTCTAAGCGACTATGCCGTAGTTCTTTACATAGGTACTTTTGTTTATTCATTATATAAAATTAAGGAATATTCAACATTAAAATATAAATAGTTATATCAATGTATACTGCACGTTATACCCGCTTTGCTGTCTGTGTCTAACCAACTGATAATATACGAAACTTAAATTTAGCCATTTATATTAACATATAGTCACTTTTAATATTAAAGTAAATTCACTTATAACCAAATATATAGACGAAATCATTATCTAAGCCATAGCTGCGTTCATTTTCCGAAATTTCAATTTCGTAAATAGATATAACAGTTTTTATATCCCTATAATTAAAATAGATAAATTTTTTTTTTAATTTAAAATTTGGGGAAAAGACGATGCTACGGCATGAATAACGATCTCGCCTATGGGTACATTTTGTAATGGGTCAATTTACTTTAATATTAAAAATGACTAATTTGTGATAAGAATTCTGAACATACATTGCGTATATTATCAAATGATTAGACGGAGATGGCAATTGCAGGTATAACATACTTTTTAAAATAATTATTAAATTAACTTTTAAGGTTGGATTGGATTGGAGATGGGAAGCGGCGATTGTCTGTTTCTCTGTATCGTACATACGTAACATAGGAATTTAGACAATATCTATTTCCAACGTACCAACGGTATCTATATTGATGAGATAAGGGTTAGAAAAACTAATCTGAATTTGTCGTAAAGTACTCTTTAAATAGACTTAATCACATTTTCATTTTTTTCCCCTAAATTCCCATAAAATCAAGTTAAAATATTCGGACATTTAAAAATATAGATTTTAAATTTTTGTGTAAATTAAAGTAAAACATTACTAAAAAATAGAAAAATCATTCTAAAGTCAATTTCTCAACTAATTCAGATCAGTTATCCGAATCTTTATCAGATCACTAAGTCAGTCAGTATGTTAGAAATGCGATTTCGAGACTTTTTTTAAATAAGGTAGCCGTATTCGTTGACGTGTGCCTTTAATCCTCCGTATTGCACATTATAGGAATGTTATCAAATATGTTATTTTAAATTATTTTACCGATATCACAAATTCGGGCATCTGCCTACATACTAAAAGTATTGTATTGGTACACGATTAATTTTGGACTCCACTCTATCCAAGGAAAATTGGAAAATACGACACTGGTCTAGTGAACAATAATATTATAATACACCGGGTCGCATATATATTATTGTAAAAACTAAAAACTCCACGATTGCATACGGTTTTAGATAATGTATACGCCGTGTTCTATACATTTTTTTGTTCCTATACATTATACTGGTATACTATTATTAGGTAGATAGGTTCATTTCAAATATATATTTGTAATAAAATGTTAGAAAAGTTTCTTTCAACGTATATAACGTATATATTATAATGTTATAAATATTTTCCTTGGCATACTATGCGGAATAATACGGAAAACTTTACTCGTTCTCGCCCAAAATGCATTATAATTTTTAATGACTATATATAATATTAGTATTATACTGCATTATTCATGTTATTATACGGTACCTATTTATAGTCGAGTGCATGGAATGAAGAAAAAACTTTCCTTGTAAAGATAATAATATCAATTACATTGTGCATAGTTTATTTGGCAAACGTATATTATATTATATATACAGTGTGCTGAAAACCACGACAATTATCCTAGGGAAGGATATAATATACATTTTACTGGATTTACCCACCCTGAAAATTAACCAGAATGATTTATATACGATACGTGTGTATAATATTATAAAATGTATATAAACCGACTTGTGTATGACGTTATTAATAAACAACGTCGGGTATTAAAACCGAGTACGGTAAATTCTATTTGTGTAATAATAAGTGAGAAATTTTCCATATCCACATTTTCATAAATTTAACACGTATATCATGTAACGTTTGGTTACACCTACTCGTACATCTCGACACGACGAATGTGAAAAATATTCAGACCAGATACTTCAATCTCTGCAGTAGAACAATAATCGCAATGCCACTGCAGCCATTATATAATATAGGTATAGTCAGCGGTTAAAGTGAGGGGGGACGGATGGGGACGGCGTCCCCCTTCTTCGCTGAGCTTAATTTTGGCGTCCCCTTTAGTCGAAATAATTTTAATCATAATAACGACGTGTAGGTAAATACAATAAAAGTAAAAAAATATTTGGCGTATATATAGGTATTGGGTAACGTAAAAACGGTACCTAATGAAATGATGAACCACGGTTTTATAATAATATGACCGTACTGACGAAAATAGGTCCATTTTAATGTAATCCCCATCCTAGAACCATGGCTTCACTGTCCCTCCAAAATTCAACTCTATGCATCCCTATATAATAAGTTATAAACTGAGCAAAATTGCCAAAATTAACTTAGTCTGTCGACTTATTTTACTAAAAATAGGTATATAAAAAATTTTTTTTATAATTTAGGCTTAATTCCAAAAATAATTAAGTACACTTTTCAAAATGTACGATAATTTGGAAAAACTATAAACGTTATTAATCGAAATAATAATATTTCAAGAGAACGTCCTACGCTCGGGTCTTAAAGGGTTCTTTATAGCCAATTTTGAAGTAATTTTAATATAACTAAATGTCCAATAATTTTAAAATGTTTAAATATATATTTGAAGTAATTTAAAAATAGTCTTATACCAATATATTTTTTTACTATCGAGTATCAATTATCATGTAATCACGATGTTTGTTAAAAAAAATACATGTTTATTGTTTATGCATTTTTCATTTTTATCAATTTAAGAATATCGTAGAAAAAATTAAATAAAATTAATTTAAGGGAACAAACTTATCTAGAACCCTACGTAACCTATTTTTAATATGCACATTTTTACTCGTTATTATAGTTATTAAAAAAACGATTTATTTTTATTTTTTAAAGACAGTATACATTTTAAAGAAATGATAATATAACAAAAAAAAAAAATGCTACATAGGACTCTAGAAAATGTTATTAACTATAATTTTTTTTTTATTTCGTATTTCTACATGTTTGTAAGCCTATACAAATTGAATATGTTGTGTCAGTATCATTTTTTATATTATTGTATACTTGTGTAATCACAATAATTATTTAAAAAACATGATTACACATTTCAAATACCTTAATAACTTTAAAAGAACGTATAGAAACAAAATTTTACCACCATTTGAAAAATGGAAAGTTGATCTATGTTTTGTTGAAAGCCAAATTTCAAAATCATATTAACAAATTAAAAATATAGCATAGAAAAAAAACGTATTTGGTAAATATCCAATTTTATCAAATATAAAAATAAAACATTTTTATGAAAATTTAATTTCAACAAAACATCGAAAAAGTGTTCTTCTTTTAAACGGTGTATAATAGAACGGTACCCGGGTAAAAACGAATAAGTACAAAAACACTACTTTCGGGAAACTAAAAAAAACTATCAAAACATCCAAAAGTTAAACATTTTTATGAATATTTTTGCTAATGAATCTACAATATTTATTGTTTTTTCATGCCAATCGATGTAAAGTATTAAAATACACAAGAATTTGAAATAAAAAAAAAATTTTTAAATGCACTTATTTCTTTTTACCCGAGCACCGTCAGATATATGTTTCAATGTTTATTATAGACTTAGTCGCCATATGAATTACAAAAGTATACTATTTCATTAGGTACCAACATTTATTAGTATGGCGTAATGTTTAAATTATTTTTTTATTTATTACATATTTCACCTCCATACTTACTTTAAGTCAATTTTATATTAATACAAATAGTTATGTCCAATCAAAAAAGATTTCGGATAATCAGTTTTGGAACTAGAAGGCTGACTATGCTGATTATGTTTTGAATTAATTATATTTGCGAAAAAATTACGTCAATTAAATTAACTGTACATACTACACAGTGGCGTACACAGGAATTTTCTATGGGGAGGGGGATGAATATATTTTTTACAAAGTTTACTTCCAACCTCAAACCATTAAAGTTTACCAACTAACACTTATACAATAATATAAAATAGAACATGTCATCAAAAGAAAATATAATTGATAAAAAATATTTTTATTACAAAAACACTATAAAGGAAAAAAATTCTAAAAATAAAAAGTCAATGGGGGATCTATCCCCCATAACCCTCCCTGTGTACGCCACTGATACTACATGAACTTGAAAATATAAAAAATATAAAAATACTTATAATATTTGATGCTATGAATTGTTATTTTGTTTTCTGTTAAATTTAACATGAAAATTCAAAATATTTATATGCAAATAATCGGTTTTGTCGATTTAATTCATTATTAGTAGATATATAATCACTTGGGAATGGATTTCATTGTAATAAAAAAAATCAATATATGTGTACATATTATACATATTATGTACTAATTTTTCTTAAAATCTGGAATAAAAATCCAAAATATGTAAATATCGAAAAAAAATGTAATTATAGTATTGAAAATTACAAAAAATATATTTTATAATAATAAATATTAAATAAAAACATTACAAATGATAGGTACCTATTCAAAACTATTATTAATATTTCGGAACAAAGCAATAAAAAACATATTGTTGAAAGTTTGCAAATAAAAAATGGCGATGGTTTGGTTAGAAAATACTCTTAGATTAAAATATATACATATATATTATGTTTTATATAGTTATTGAAAAAAATAAAAAAATAGATTTTTAACAACTCATAAAACGTGTAAAAATTCACATATCAAAACTCGGTTACGTAGATCTCTAGACAATTTTGTTTTCTATAATTTATATTTTATTTCATTTTTCTATAATATTCCCAAATTGTTAAAAATAAAAAATCCGTAAAGATATTTTATCAATAAATATCCAACTTACACAACAATAAAAAATTGTATTGACAAAAGACTATTTTTGAATTACTTTTAAAATGTATTTAAATATATTCCAGTTGTTGAATTTTAGTTTTTCTTAAAAATCATAAAAATTGCCTATACAAAACCCCTTAAAAATTGTGTTTAAGACGTGTTTTTAATACTACCATATTGGTATGTGAATACTGTTTAGATAAAGCAGATACGGTTTGTCGTCGTCGAAAATCAATAAAAAAATTGGAAAAAATCAAATATTTACAAAATATATACTTATTTATCAATTATGTAAAAATATGAATTTTATACCAAAACATTCAAAAATATGTAAAATAAATTTAGAATAATTTTAATTAGAATGATCTAAAATACCTATACACATTTCTTATCAGATTAAAAATATCTCATTCCAATAAAAATATGTGTTTACAATAAAATCCGTTCCTTAATAATTACTAAAAAAAGGCACCCATCGGTATTCCAATATATCCAACGATTTTAGCGTTTTTTAACATTTTTGATTTTCCCACTTGTAATACTTCTTATTATTACTGTTAGTGATGATCAGTTACTAATTTTCTATATTTTCGAAATATAGGTGAATATAATGCATCAAACGATTTGAGCCCAAAATTTTCATCCAAAAGTCTTGTTTTACTAAAGGAGCACAAAACACAAAAAATAAGTTTGCTTAGATTTAAAGTACGTTATATTCTAAGAAATATAGTGTGGGTCTCACAGTCCTACTGTAATTATTCAATGAGATACAAGCGTTTGAAAATTGACG
>JAIPRL010012175.1:0-12393 GCA_025469235.1 Pemphigus obesinymphae | reverse complement strand
CTCTGTGAAGTATCCCCACTTTTTACCGTGTATTAAGTTCTCCGCCTCTCATTGGTTACATATATCAAGCATAGATTTCCAAGCTATCACCACAGAATTGAATGAAGAGCGGAGAACCTAATACATGGGGAAAAGTGGCATACCTACTACTTACCTATCTATTTTGTCATGACTACAACCACATACAACCAATGTGCTAACGAATGGGTGGGTTCACAGTTCGCCGTGTCGTATCGTTTTGTGTCATATTGCGTATGGTTCATAGCTAACCGTGTCGAGTTACCTTATCATTGAAACCAATGTATAAATCATTATCACAGAACATTGTTTCCCGGGTTTCTTTTCCTATTTGTCATGCTCTTTTAAATATGTTAAATTATTGTAAACGTTACGTCGTTATGTTTTGTTCTGTTGTTTACTGTTTGGTTAATTTTTTAAAATATAAACATTGACGACATCGGTAATTATTAGTAAACAATGTAATTAGTAACCACAAGTCACCAGAATGTAACCAGACGGCCAAAAGTTGAAATATTTCAACTATGCGGTAGTCGTGGTATCGTTTTAATGGATATGGTCTCAATTTCTAAACGCATTTAAATGGGCCAATCAATAGATAGTATTTCATCCGACACGATTAGAATCGAACAATACGGTTGCCCACATAGAGTAAGAATATCCATAATAATGGAATATTAATAAGAATAATAAGTTGCCCATCAATTCCTTTATTATCTATGGATTTCCGTAACGGTGCACTATTTTCCCGCTACCGTTACCGCTACAGTGTGTGGGGACCTTTATTCGGCTAGCCCGAACCAAACCGCGGAATCAAAGTTTCTGGAACATTCGAATGGCCAGTCGCCACGGACGATCTCATCGGAACACCACTCATCGTTGTATTGCGTTGTCGTGCTGTTGTTTGTACACATCAAATTGTTTTACCGTCAGATTATTAATATTAATCGTCACTTTTCCCGTTCACGTCGATAATAATTGCGAGCGCATACCGGGGACACACATTCGTTGACGACATCAACCGACGAGCTACATCAGGCACGGCACGGACGTCGAACACCATCGGATCATGGCGTCGTCGGCCGGATATTGACGGTCGGCCACTGTGTCACACCACCGTCGGATGAAATAACCGTAAGGTATATCGTACTTTTTCTTTTTTTTCTGTTTTTTTCGTTTTCTCGATAAACCCGTAAGGGGGAACGAGTTAGGGAATGCCCACTCTGCGAACGTGCTGAATTTCCGAGTTTCTATAGGTAGGTACATAATATTTTTTAGTTACCTATTCGTTTTATAAAAGCGATGAATTAATTTCATAAACGTTTTTAAAAAGAATTTGTTTTATATATCACATTTTACAAATAATAATATTAAATCACAAGTCTAACATGAATATAGCACTGTACTATATAGGTACCTACTGTTGTATATTGGGCCGATTCATGTGGGAAACGGACATTTTGTTCGGTCGAAATGAAATTACGATTATCGATCGCGGACACATTGTACGATCGAAATTTATCCATAATTATTTATATATAATTTATAATGTATCATGTTTCCACCATGTAATCCGCCTGTTTAAAATTGTACATTTACAATAATTAGTGAATCTATAGATTTTCAACATTCCAAATATTTTCCTTCTCATTTTTCACACGCTGTGTTATCTGTATTATTACTATTACTATCACTTAGTACTATTTTAATGTAATATAATATATAATTTTATTTTTATTTTGTCATATTTGTAATTTCGGGTTGGACTTCTAGATATACCTAAAAAAAATCTGGATGCTATTAGAATTAAGACATTATTTTTTCTTATCTTTTGGACTGCCAAATAATAAATCGCGAACATCATAGGCACAACTCGGTCCCAAAGGATTTTATGAGTATTTCGTGATATAAAGTGTCCGTCAACCGATACACACGTACTTACTTACTATTACTACACAAGTATAGATTATAATCAAAAATTGTTACCTGTATTTTAACGGCGTTTTGTACTTAAGGTGATTGGAAGCGGTCATTAATTAAAAGGTTGTGTATAGGCAATTTGATTTATTCGTGTTACACAGTGTGTATGTGTGAGTAGTATTTGGTCTTTAGTGTGTGTAGAGCACTATAGATACTTATACTTAGCGTGTGTAAATACGTTTTGCATAATAATGATAATGCTGGTGTGTACACTCGCACGCACAGGTATATGTCAATAAATACGGCTACCGTATTTGAAAAGACACTAAATCCCATTTCCAACATACCGATTGTTCTAGTGATACGATAAGGATTCTGAAAACTAATCGGAATTCATCGTAAAATCTACTTTAGAACGATTTTCCCACTTTTTCATTTTTTCCCTTGATTTTCACAAAAATTTAAAATGTCAATTTTTAAATGTTTAAATATATTAACTTAATTTTAGGGGGACTTTGGGAGACAAAATCAAAAATTCGGAAAAGTCAATCTAAAGTAGACGACCAAAAATTCAGATCAGTTTTTAGAATCCATATCGCATCACTAGTCACTAGGTCTATTGGTACGTTGGAAATAGAAATGGTCTAAATTGCTGTTACGTGTGTGATTTATGTTTGATATATTGAACGATTTTCAAATATCTGATATTATACAAATGAATGTTCATCGTTTTTATATTATTAAACAGGTACCTACATAGGTATGTATAATATACTATTATTATATAGTAGTGCTAAATAAAAATATAGGTAATTAGTTAATGAAATTATATGAAAAACAATTGTATTTATTGTAAAGTCAAAAATGTATAATCTAACAAAAACACAAAAATATAATTTTAAAACATAGAAGGTAAAGATAGGTAGGTACTTATAGTATGAAATCCATTAAATATTGCATGAAAGCAGCATATATCATGTACATACCTACCTGTTTAATAATATATAATTAAAAAATTATGAACCTTTGAATTTTTGTATAGGTACCTACCTATAATGTTATCCGATATTTGAAGATCGTTCAATATATATATATATATATATATATATATACTATAGTATTAAAACGAATAAATTGGCCTTAATTAATTTAATACAATTAACCACGTAAACACTTAAAGCACAATTAATATTTAATAATATTATAAAATCTCAAAGTAACTAGATATTGACGATTGAAGATAATCATATGGATATGATGTAGGTAGGTACCACATGCCTTAGCACACGATCATTATTGTATTGCGAGCTTTGTGGCAGGACGCAGGCGTTCGAATTTCTAAGGAAAAAGCAAATGAATGACTATTTTTAAACTTATGATTGTTTGGAATTATTTCTATCAATTTCATAAAATATTTAAACTATACGTTTTGATTAAACTAACCAAACATTATACTAATATAAAATATATTAACACACGTTAGATTTTAACCTTTTTAGACGTATTGCTTAAACTTTTTACTAATTATAAGTACACATTTTTTTAAAAAATTATTTTCTAAACTACAAGGAAATAAGTAATATCTAGTTTTTTTTTTTTGCTTCAAGATTTAGTTATTCCTTATAAATTATAAAAAAAGTCGAAAAATGACCCGTTTAAATTTATCATCTTGACTAAATTTAAGTACTATACATACCGAAAAATGAATTAAAGTGTTCTAGTCGAAATTTTACAGAAAAATAAAATAAACATAATTGCATAATTAAAACATCTGTATATTAGAATAAAAAATGTTGTTTCGTGTGTCTGTTGTATATTTTTTTTCATTTTTATAAGCAGCGTTAATTGGCTACCTATATTGATATATTATACATTTATACACTACGTTTTAGTTACTATCTCGCAGTTTAACATTAGTATACAAAACTGTTTTTTATGGTTGAAAGTGAATATATCTTACGTGTATTTAGATCAATAAGGTAATAAGCATATTTCCAGTAGTTAGTCCAAATTAAATTTTGAAAATTAATTTTACTTCTACTTCATTTATTTCTATTCTGTTTTGTAGGAAAACAGTTTAAATTAATGATTAACTTGAAAAATGCAAACATCTTATAACGATTTACAATAACAAATGAATTAGAACTATTTTAACGTAAAATCTTAAATAAACATTTATGAGTTTAAATTTTTGTTTTCAAATACAGTTAAACTATTTAAAGTATGCTTATTTACCATGATTTTTTACTTTACATAGCCAAAAATGTTTTTGAGCAGACTGTCGATGACTTGTGCATTTGCATATAAGAATATATCATAATAATTTAATAAATACTAAACTCCTTAGAATAATAGATCGCTTTCAACCGTATGAAAATATATAATATCTATTAACCATTTTATATAAAATGTCTTTACATTAATAATGAATATTATAATAATTATTAAACTAAAGTTATTATTTATAAGTTATAAGTTATTAGTTATATTACTTCTTAGAATAATAGACCGTTATCAACCCTATGAAAAATCATGATATCTATTAACCATTTTAAAATGTTTATACATTAATAATTATTAAAATAGGAGTATAAACAACATCCGTGGACACTGGCATTGTTGTTTTTCTTCGCTGCACTCATCTATGTATTCATTGCTGTTTTTAATGGTAAACGCTTAATTTGTTTCTATGTAAATATACTTATTTTATTATTTTACTGTTCTTTATTAATATGTACGAGTAAATATTTGTTATTATACTTTAAATATGTTTATGTAAAAAAATATAAACTGATTAAGACTGCAAAAACTTGAACAAATTGTATTAAAATCATTCTACATCATTCATTATATAATTGCAGTTAAATAAAGATTATTAGTTAAATTATTGATCGATGGATATAGAGGATACTTGTTTAACATTGAATGACGAATATACTTTTTATGTTTTATATTCGTTATACTGAAATTATTATTTTTTTCTGCTGTCTTGAACTCAATGATTGATATATCTAATTTTAGTTATAACCACCTACAAATTACTTTAATAAATACATTTTTTTTAAAAATGTATTTAATGGAATTATAGGTACCTACACAGAAACAACGTAAAAACAAGACAGACGATCTTACCACTTATAGAAACATGGTTACCATAGATTCTATTCTACGTGTACAAACAAAGTACGTAAAAATTTTAAATAATTGTATGAGAATAATTTATATATAAATGTCTTTTTTAATTATTTAAAATGCACCGGGAATATGGAAACGAGGAAAATATGATTGGTCTGGATACATCGTAAAACCAATTGACAAGATGATGGAATGTCGGTCCATTTATCATAATATGGGATATGTACTATGTAAGTACCTGCGTATAAATACAAAATAATATACTTGTTTTAGTTTCAAAATTTACGTCTAAGAAAAATTTCTA
Organism: Pemphigus obesinymphae; assembly: GCA_025469235.1. Taxonomy (NCBI): domain Eukaryota; kingdom Metazoa; phylum Arthropoda; class Insecta; order Hemiptera; family Aphididae; genus Pemphigus; species Pemphigus obesinymphae. The sequence continues at coordinate 7,016 of JAIPRL010012175.1, read as the reverse complement.
ATTCTAATTACTTTTTATGATTTTGATGAAATTGTATCTGCTTGTGCATAACTTATCGGTAAAACTACACATGTACAAATATGCAAGGCTGGGTATTGACGAGTTAAAAATTAAAATTAATTTAATTTTAATAAGGTTACTTAACATCTTTTTTTTTTTTTAATTAACTTTTAACTTAATAAGTCACTTTTTGGAAAACTTAAAATGTTAACTTCATGCAAAAGTATTCAAATTTTGTTAAATTTTGTCTAAAGAATAATTCAAATTTTCCGTATGAGATTTTTATTTTTAAGCATAGGACATTTTACTTATTGTACTATTTAGATAAGTATATATTATTATATTGCCCTTTATACTTTATAAATAAATAGGATATATTATGAAAACTATAGTATTACTGTAGTACGTGGCTTCCATTATCTTCGCATTATTATCACAGATTAAATGAAACAATAAGATTGTGCACTCAATGCTTATTGAAAAAAAAAAATAGAATTTGATAGTTACTATCGAGCTCCCAAATTAGTGTTAGCACATGTTAGAATCTAAAAATCTTTAATGATTTTCTAATGATTTAAATCCTAATATTATTTATTATCATTTATGAACACTAAATAACGTTCAAGGATTATAGATTAAATCGGTCAGTGTAGCAAACATATTGTAAATGAAGTGTACAATAAATGTATTCATTGTAACTGGATACACCACTTAGCGGGCTCCCAATTACAGCATCTTATTCACGATTCTATTATTCTAAGCCCGAGTGCACAATCTGGTTTCATTTAATTTGTGTTATTATTGTAATATTTAGATGACATATAATATTGTTATTTTGGGAAATTTCCAATCACGATAAGCCAAAATTAGTATGGGTACACGAAGATATGAGGTAAATTTTAGTAATTTATTGTTTTATTGGTTGATGCAACACATGCCAGTTTTGTTTTTGGGTCGAAACTGTCGATATTTTCGTGTTGAGCTATATTTTTAGTTAATTGTGTTTATCCAATATTTTAAATATATTTAATTATATACCTAATACTGTCTGTTTAATAATTAAATTAAATTAAATAATTAAAACTGTTATTAACAATAGATATTTTTTGATATTGTGTGATATGAATTTTACTGGTAAAGAAAGGTTCGTAAATTGTATGTTATTTTTTATTTAACCGTTTTTCAGTTACTTATGTAATATGTATTATAAATAAATATTATTATAAAATGTTATCATCTCTATGAGAATCCCACCAAGATATCCATCAATATAAATATAGAACTTTTTCAATTGAGTTTTAGTTATATTTAGAGTTAAAACACCTATTAAACAATATAAATTTAAAAATAATTTAATTATATTATAAGTACCTACCAATAATTGGAAAAAATTTAAAAATTAAAAACTAAATAGTATGTAACATCTTTTTAAATTATATTATACGAAAATATTCACGTTAAAAAAAATCTAAACGCGTTTTATAACTTTTTAACTGAACACGAAAATATATGTACGGTGTCTGCGTAAAAAGGAATAAGTACAAAACAATACTTTCGGAAAACTAAAAACACTGTCAAAAATATTTAAAAGTTAAAATTGTTTATCAATATTTTTGCTAATATACCTAAAATTTTTGTTATTTTATCATACCATTCGATGTGGATTATGAAATTCTTGCAATGACATTTTTTTTTTTTAATTAAATTATTCCATTTTACCCCCGGACACTGTCTATATAATATTGTGTATTCGATCATGTGTACCTCTTTTTGTTTTTCGTGTTAATCATTATTATAATATTTATATTATACCATGATTGAAAGTATATTCATAGTACTTATTATACTTATTCATAGTGATTTGGGAGATTGATGGCGTTATGTTCAATCGTCCAAGAAAATGTCAAGGATGTGGAGAAAATTTGCCCAATTTTATGAATTTGATTCTAATGCATCATGGACATACTCAATAGTGTTATCAAATGGTTAGTGCCTAGTGGTATTATATTCTTCTTTTAGTATATTGTTGTAGTTAGTTAGTATAAACACTAGGAGTAAGCTGTGTTCATTAATGTTTGTTAATTAATGTTTTTATATTATATATTCTATAACTCATGATCTATCCTGTAGTCTGCAGCTTTTATGTAGTATCTCTGTCAAAGACTGTTAACCTTTTCATCAGGTTAACTTATACCTAAATATTAAACAAAAATATTCTTAATTTTTAAATAAATACCTATTTTAAAATAATCTAATAATATAAACCACGATTTACTATACAGTTTGTTTATATTACTGTTAAAAAATTAGAAAAAAAATTTCTGAATAGAAAAATATGTAGGTAAGTACTTAATGTTAAAAAAGTTATTTTGTCACTTGTTTTATTTATGTTTAATAATCACATTTTTTCCATATAATCAATTCAATGTAATCCTTTGTCTGTCAACTAATCTATTTTGTCCCTAATGATAGTAAAATATATAATGGTTATATAAATTATTGGATTTTCATATATTTTGGATCAAACCCCCTCCCCCAACACAGAAAAAAAGTTGAAAATACGGCACTGTTAAAATAAAAGATTTGTAATTTGAAAATCGATAATTTATTAAGTCTAATCTTGGAAAGATGTTAATGAGAATGAAATTCGAAATCCCAAATTTTTTATATTATTCAAATAAAAAAACAAAAAAGTAGAATATTTTAAATATAATATGAAGTTAATTTCAGTATTATAAACTTTATTAGAGTAGCTTGGATATTCATTGATATTTTTTTGTACAATAAGATTTTTTTTATTATATTGTTCAAGTAACGTAGGTATTATTAATAAAATAAAACACAATAATCATTTTTGGACACAAATGTGAAAAGACTGTCAATTAAAAAAAATATATAAAAATTAGATAGAATTCAGATTGAAGTACAGGGTGATTCTTTTAACAATATTAATACAATGCTCATTATTTAAAAATATATCTTCATTATGGAAAATTGTATTTTATATATTTTTAAAATTAAATACTTATCATTATTTTAGTAAATATATACCATAATTATGTATCATAATTAACAATATCAACTTTTGATTTTGAAATGATAACTTATATTTTAAATTTCCAAAATGTATTCGGTTATTTTTTAAATTAATATTATTGCTTAATATTTGTATTTAGTTAATTGCGTTTCAGCTGTATAATCTCTTAAAATTTGGTATGAATTAACGTCATTTTTTTTAAAAACCAGTTGCTATTTGCAGGTACTAAAATATAATAAGCAATATTATTTAACACTATATATATATATATTTGATAATTGTTTGTCATATTGTGTCAATTTTCACATGGTAGACAATATCTTGTTTACCTATTATTCAATTTACCACACAGCATTAGATGATTGTGTAGTTCATTATTATTTGATGAAGTAGGTTTTAAAAATAATGAATTCTCTCTTATAAACAGTTAACTTAAAGTCCTTATGTATATTTATTTCATCAAATAAATATTATAAATACTATAAAATTAATTTTAGAAACAATTGAATATATTTTTCAAATAAAACTAATAAGAGTTGTCATTTAAAAATCGAACGTTTATAGATAATTAGGATACATTGGTAAGGGTGAAAATTATGATGTTTTTAAAGCATTTTGCATCAAATGTTTCTTTATTATTTTGTCCCTAAGGTGGCGTGTCTTATATAGTATAGTATAGTCGTATATGTATTAAAATATATACTTATTAATTTGAAATATGAACAATTAAAATTGTTCTAATGATTTATTATTTTCTTCTATTACTAGTCGGCATGTTTTGACGTCCCATCTCACTAGACTCAAAGTACAAAGATTCTTTTTACATTCCTAATTGCTATGTTTACTACCGACCATGTGGAGTTCAGTCCACTAGCCAAACCAAGAAATTTTGGTTACGAGAACCCTTCCTTCATCCCTGCAATAGGGCTAAAAAGGACTTCGTTCTTGACCCTGTGTTTTTGTAGATACAGATAAGCAATATAAAAAAATAGTCATATCTTTATATATTACACAAAAAAGCAGGGATAGAAAATTAAAACGGAAAAAATCATCTACGAAAATATTGAAAATCGAAAACAATAACGGAAAAAATAGAAAAATTTAATTGAAACGAACAAAAAAATACAAATGCTTAATAATAATTGATAATATTAATTTTCAATAGAACTCAAATTGAGTGTATAGAATATTAATTGTTGTTGAAAATATGTTCTTAAAAAGCTTTTAAAATATAGATGTAGGTGTTAATTTTTAAATATTATCCTTTTTATTATACATAGTCAAATTATATTATAGTATAGAACATATACATTATAGATATCGCAGTTAGGTATTAGATATACTTCTTGATTTAAATATTTTAATTTTATTTCTAATTTTTCGTTTTTTGTTTAGAATAAAAATTATATATGTGATATGTAAAATTTAATATTTTAGGTTTTGGCCTTTGGGTGGGTGTAAAAATATTAAATATATACAAATAGAATAATAATCTGTGGTATAGTTTGTTGTATATTTTTATGATCTCATAAGTTTTTTTATCATTCCCTTATTCTATAGCACAATTTAGAATTTTCAAAAATTTTTATTTTTTAATTTTTTAATTGCTGTAACATCATTGTTAGGTAATTTATATTTTTGCAAAATCCCTATAATATCGTATCTAAAATATGGTTTCCTATAAATTTTAATAAAAGTATTTAAACTCTTTAAAAGTCACTTATATATAAGTTTTAACAATATTAAATCACGTTCTCGCTTTCTATATATAACTTCTCTTCTACTTATCATAGATTCAAAATTTAAATATAATATGATAGATGATTAGGTATATTAACTATGGACGAACATAGAGCAGTATGACTTGTAACGGTCACCTCCATAGAATAGGGTGTGACTATATTTAGAAAATAAAAAAATTGGTCTTTTATTCACCCTCCCCCCCATGTTCTTCTTGAACGATCATTAAAAACTATTTCTATAGTTTTTTTAGTTAAAATAACTTTTTCATATATTTTTTTAAGTTTGAAAATTGGAAAATTTGACGTTTTAAATCTCGAATTTTAGATGTTTAAATATACTCATTAAATATAACTATATACTCGGTCTTAGTGTATGTTATCACCTTCTATTTAGTGTAATTTTTTCTCTTTTATGATAATTTTTGACCAAACTCTGATCAGAAAGCCACAAGCAGTTTTTTTAAACAAATGTCGTGATTACACACAATAAAAGTAGTATTGATATTAGAAAAATTTTAGACTGATTTATTTAAATGAAAAAAATAACAGAAAAATAAAGAAAACATATATAGTATCTAATATAACCCATGAACTAATATAATTAAAAAACAAACCTATAAATTATTATAAAACAAGACAATTTTAAGTATATTAAAGGTTTTGGTATGCACAGAAGATGATATAGTTGTTAAAATATATAGGTATACGCAGTTAAAATTTAAAAGTTAACTAATTAATTTTGTGATTTGGGTTTATAATTATAATTTGTAGTATAATTCACAAGTTTTCAAGTGCACTTTAGTAAATAATACCTATAGGTGAATAAAAAAAATGGGTTTTTCGATTTTACTAAAATATCTAAAATAATATCCGCGCACAAAATTTCTTCACATGTATTTTTTGATTTTCATATATTTTCCTGATACATCATATTTAATATTCCTTCATCTATAATTGTTTTTAAAATAACAAATATAAGTTATACTTATCTAAATTATTGTTGAACACAACGAATATTGAACATGAGTTATAATTTCTTCTACCAAATTGTCTAAATAACTTATAATATAATAACTCGATATTTTAAACGATTTGTGGTAATTCTAAAATATACATTTATTTTTAGAGATTATAATACACATTTTTATAATTTGTATACAAAATTTTCTGTAACCATTTATAAATTATCTTATGATTACTTTTGATAAATACCGTGACTTGCAAATAGCAGATGTACCTATAAAAGTTATTAAAAATATATGATTAATTAAAAAAATTATATTTTTAATTCATAGATTACACGATTTTTTTTTTTTTTACAAAATTGATGAAAAACAAAATTTGGGTTAAACCGTATTGTTAACATAATTATTAGTTTTTCAGCTAATTCTATAATTGTTACTTTGGTAAAAGCGTGTAAAAAGGTATTAGGTGGTAGGTAAGTTTATCAGCTGATAGTCCTTTTAAGTCCTGTAAATATATTAAAATATTATTTAGTCAACATAAATTATGTAGTTAAAAATTTTGATATGAAATTGTTTAAATTGATATTAGTCTATATTGGAGTATAGCATAGTTATTTAAAATCCGTATCTGGCCAATGAACGTTTAGCATTAAAACGTATAAAAAATAGATTCCTCTCTTATGCCGCAATTTCTTTATTTCTTGATATTCTACTTCATTCTCGCCTTAGCAATCCTTTACACCGAATGTTTCGTTCAATAAATAAAGAACCCTCATATTTTCTGTCTTAATTATTATTAGTCGCAAATTAATTTTATGTGTAACGTATATTAATCGTATATAAGTTTTTTCAATCTCATTATAATACTGTAATAATTTATATTATGTACATCTACTTACAATATAGCCGATTGGTGTTAATAAAATTCGTTTTGTACATCAGGTTATGGAAGAATGAAGATGTTGTTGACGAATGGTGAGGAAATGACAATTCGTAATGGAGACAAATATGTATCTACCGATTCCACCGATTTTTTTCTGCATGCCATGGAAATAATCAATAGTGTCATCAAATGGTTTAATGGTTAGTCGAAGTTTCTTTCAGTATATTGATTGTATAAAATTAACAGTAGTTAGTTAGTTAGTATACAAGGAGTTCAAATTTAATTTAATTAAACCTTAAATATTTGTGTTACCATTACACATTCTCTATATACTCTCTACATTATCTTATGTATTAAAAACTATATTTATTTTAATAATTATATCGAAA
>JAIPRL010012174.1:0-12393 GCA_025469235.1 Pemphigus obesinymphae | reverse complement strand
CGATTTATCAATTGTACGCCGCCGTGCCGTGTCCGGTCTAGGAAGATATGATATTATGAGTCATATTTCGACTATATGGTAATCTGTACATTTTCAAATGTCGTGATGCGTTTCGCGACGTATTTACGTTACTTATATGTTAATCGCTTGATCTACTGAATAATGATAATGCGTCATCGTTTATTGAATATATGAACATTTTAGAATTATTATATGTTTGAACATATGAGTATTACATTTTTATGAAATAATATGATTTTAGAATAGATTTTACGTTTCGATGAATATTTATAATTATAGGACGTGCACGCATATCATTACAGTTTGAACCACGTAAGATATATATTTGAGTATTTAAAAATTAAATTAAATACTATAGTCATATGGCCAGGTTTTGAAATTTAGTTAGTCCGACCTAAACTTTTAGCATTGGAAAAATAAATTGATGACCCCTTTTTTTTTACTTATTTACGGTTCGAATGAAGTATTTCTTCATAATAATATGCATATTAAAAAAAAATTTTAAATGACGCCAGTGATTTTTTAGAAAAGTGTATAACATAACAAGACATTATACTTTGAGTTGTAAATGCACCGTTATAAAATATCGATTGACAACATTGATAAAAAAAAATTAATTTCGTTTTGAAATGGAAAATTAGTGAAAAGAAAAAAGCCATTCATCAACATTTTCTATCAAATTATATTTATGTATATTTATTATTATACAATAATAAATATAACCATTTTAATATATATTCATATATTATTGTATTGCTTTGCAGGACTGAATGGAAGAAAAATGTGCGGGGGTGGGAGTTAACAAAAAATACCGACAAGTAAAATAAGCGAAAAAAATAAAAGGTCATCAACTTCTATCTGTTTTTGCCGACTGGACTCATTTTGCTGATTTATTTCCTGAACTGGTGGTGAGACACCTCCTTTTTACGCCGGCCCTCTTTCTATGTATATTATTGTTTATTATGTAGTCTTTACTTACCGTTACGTTATAATAATTTCGCTCCCGTGTTTTCTTCTTTTTTCTTCGGTTGTAGTTTGTTATTTTTTGCGTTTCTTTTTTTAATAGTTTCTAAATTAGTGCGTGTACTCACTGGTATTGTTTTTTAATTGGTCTGCTTAAAACTTTTCCTTTTTGCCGTTTTTATTACTTTTTATAAGTTTTTTTATCGTCCACGTCGTTATTGCATCGATAATAACCAGTCATAACTGTGAAAATATTATCTTATCACAGGAGAGCTACGGCGTTTTTTGAGTCTCATACACATATACGCAGTAATACTGAATCTCACTGAGTATATGATTTATAGAGTGGTGTAGTGTTCAGAATTTTTCTTTCAGTACACTATTTATACATTATCATGTATATCTCTTCCAAGCCCAAGAGTGATTCTTCTTTCACTCCTTTTAACTCATTCTAAAAAACCACTATTGACTACTGACCCTTCTAACAGTGATTTATTATTTATATTTCTAACTTTCAGTCTTCGCAAGCTAATATTCTAGCTTCTAATGAAACTTTATTGGAATCTTTCTCGGCACAATTCTCTAATCTGATTATGAATACTACAAGTATTGCTATCCAACTATCAGAGCTTAAATCCGAGAATAATTGTCTGCGTAATTAACTTTCTACTCTCAAGAAATAATTTAATGCTATTGAATCAATCTCCGTTTGTGAAATGTCTGTTACTTCCTTAGCCCAACTATATCAAGAGTCGGTGGAAAAAGACAAATTTGTGTCTAATATTTTAATTTATAATTTACCTGAGTCTCGTTCTAAAGTCATAACATTATCGACCAAAAAACCAATTTATTTAATATACTTATACCTCTTTCAAATAACTTACTATATAATTTTAGTCTTATACGCCTCGGTAGATATCCACTGCTAAACCCCGTTACCTCTAATGATGAAGCTGTATCTTTGATTTCCGATTTTTGCTCTTCAAAGAAGAATGGGCTTCTTATTTCCGATTATTTCAAGTTAGTTAGAGAAAAGACTTCCATGGAAAAAAAATTACTTTGTTCTTGTTATATTAAGTTGAAGCATCGTAGTCTAGCTTGTGAGATTGATCTTTCAATCTCTTATCTCATTGGTATTCATAAGGTCATCCATTGCTCAAAAAACTCCAGTCAACATCTTTTTCCAAACAAGCTTATATAAAGCATCTATCTAATCAACATGTCTTTGGTTTTTATTAAAACCCTAGAGGCTTTCATACTAAATTTAAAAATGTTAAATGTAATATTATTTCATTTAGTTGTGCTTTTATTGTTTTAACTGAAATTTGGCTTAATGATACTCGTTACGATAATTAACTTGGTCTACACAACTATAATATTTTTAGATTTGATAGATGCTCACGATCTAATTCCTGTAAAAGAGGATAAAGGAGGAGTAGTTGTCCTGATCGCTATCCGTAATCACATTCCATCTGTTAATTTAATTATTTCCTATTCTAACGTTGAACAATTATTTGTTCATTTCTCTTTTGGGAACTATAAATTTATTATTTATGGTGTATATATAATTCCTAATTCTCTAGTCTCTACATATAAAGCGCATATGTTTTCCTTTGAGTCTGATTTAACTCTTTATCCTAACCATGCTTTTATAGTTTGTGGTGACTATAATCTACCTGATATATCGTGGGAAAACAACCATTATGGTCTAATTTACAATTCGACCTCCATCATGCGTATTCCATGTATTCCTGAAAGGTTGATCTATAATGGCTTTTTCCAATCTAATAGTATCTTAAACTGCAATGGCTTTCATTTTGTTCTGGTATTCACTAACTTATATAACCTTATAACTGAAATTGCCTCTGATCCTCTAGTACTGCATGATTCATATCATCCTGCCTTACATATTTCCCTCAAAATTTTTCCCTCTATTCTCTCTTTTGATAGTTCACATACAATTTTTCACTTCATTAAAGGCGATTATAATAAAATTGTTTCTTTCATATCGTCCTTTAATTGGATATTGACTTTTTATCAACATAATTGTAACTCCGCAGTAAACTTATTTTATGACGCTCTTCACGATTCAATCTTGACCTATATTCCTCAATCATGTTTTGTTTAATCTACTTTCCCATACTGAGTTACTAAAGAATTAAAAAATATCTTATTTAAAAAAAAAGTTCACTCTCGGTTTAAATTGAATAAACAATCCAATTGATCATAAAGAATTTTTACTGCTTCGTGCAAAATGTAAGTTATAACCAAACAATTTTACTTCTACTTTATACAGCATTTAAATTGAAAATTGTTTAAAAAAATTACCTTATTTTTGGTTCTTTATCAGGGATAACCGATTCTGTAATTGCCTTCTTAAATCTTTAATATATAACGGTGTAAAAGTAAGGATGAACAAGAATCTGCTAATTTGTTCTCCACCTATTTTAACTTTATATACTTTAATAAAATAGACAATAAAGCCCGTCTTACCAATTTGGATATTTTTACTATTTGATCTGCACAACCATTTCTCTTTATTTTTTGATGATGTTTTTAAAGATTTGTCTATTTTGAAAGGTATTAGGTTAATTGGTTCTGATGAATTATCTGGATTATTTCTCTACAACTTAAGATTTCCTCTAGCTTTTCCTTTATGGCTCCTTTTTAGTCGGTCAATATCTGAAGGTTTATTCTCTGATTTATGAAAACTTAGTTATATCTCTCCAGTTTTTAAATCCGGCGATGTCTCTATGGTTCAAAACTACTGTCTTATCTCAATCGTGTCACATATTTCCAAATTATTTGAATGTCTTATCTTTGGGTGCATTCAGCCTTCTATTAATCCCATCTTAATGGAAGAGCAGCATGGTTTTCTCCCTGAAAGATCAACTACTACCTGTAATGTCACTTTCTGTAACTAGGTACATATTTCAGGCTTTTAATGCTTATTCCCAAGTGGACGTGATCTATACTGATTATTCGAAAGCTTTCGATCGATTAAATCAGCATATTTTACTTAGTGTACTAATCAGGCCTAGGTGAACCCCTTTTGTCCTGGATTGCTTCGTTTATTAAAAATAAAAAGCAATGTGAATAAATACATGGTGTTATTTCTCCTCCTATTTACGTATCTTCTGGTGTACCTTAAGGTGGTCATTTATTCCTTCTGCTTTTCACTTTATTTATTAATAGTGCTAACTGAGTTTTATGTAATATACAATTTTTGGCATTCGCTGATGATATGAAATTATTCCTTCAAAATAATTATATAAATGACTATTATCTTTTTTAAAATAACCTAAACAGGCTAGTGACTTGGCTGAGACTTTAAGTTTAATATTTCTAAAATATGTCATTCGATGTCATTCACTCGTATCAAAAACCCACTTAAATTTACATACTTCATTAATAATAAATCTATTTGATACTCTAATTCAGCCCGTGACTTAAGTATCATTCTTACTCCTAAACTCAGTCGTAACCTGCATATTAATAGTGTTTGCTACAAGGCACTTAAAACTTTAGGTTGTATCAAGCGTGTAGGAAGTGTGTTTAAATTGTCCACTCCTCTTGAGAATTTATACTGCACTTTAGCCAGGCCTATATTGGAGTATGACTTAGTTCTCTTGGACTCTAGTACAGCTACGTCTTCTTATAAGTTTGTTCGAGTTAAATGTAAGTTCCTGAAGTTTGTCAGCTATATACTGAAAATGGATTGCCCTGCTCATATTTACTCTCCTATTTTATCTCATTTTCACTTAGATTCTCTTGCTGACCATGCAAAAAATTTAACTTTTAATTTAAATTTACTAAACAGAAAAGTAGAGTTTCCTACTCTATTATTGTAAATTCCATTTAAAGTACCTTATCGTTGCATACGTCAATCTGTCCCATCCCACAACCCACTATTTCGTTCTTATTATGATAATAATCAATCCCTCCGTTTCTTTATGGTACAAGCTAATTGAGACCACTCTTTTTTTTATTCTAAATCAATTTGTTTTAATTTCTTTATTGTCTATTTTTAATATTATTATTATTATTATTATTATAAAAATCTTTTTTATAACTTATTTAAACCTGTTTGATGTTTGTTTTTTAAATAAATAAATAAATAATTAATATTTTTTTATATTTAATAACCCGTGGTTTCTACCCGAGTTTTCTCAGTAAGGTCCAGTATTCTTAAAATAAATTTAATTAAATAAATAAAATAAATAAATAAAATAAATAAAAATTTAGTAGGTACATATTATGTATATACAGTAGACGCCGCTTATAAGACTCACGGATATAAGGTTCAGTCGCTTATTAGACTCAAAATCGTCTTATAAGTCTATAAATGTATATTATATATTATCTCATATTATCAGTTATAATATATTAATATGAAATGTATAAAAATGAAAAAAAATCATTTACATTTTTGATCTATTTATTTCTGGTTGTTTTAAAATAAAATATTACTTATTAAAACTTTTTAAAAATAATTGCATGAAACATTAATTTTAAAAACTTCCTTGCGATCAAATTTCTAGTGCTAAATTGATTGTGCTGAATTTTCATATTCATTTTCAGTATCTACTTAAAAAAATGTCTATAATAAATTCATTAAAACAAATAAGACAAGTTCATTTATTTAAAATATCACTTTTGAATGTTTCCAATAATATATTTTTTTCCTCTTAAAAGTATATGCAAGATATTCTTGTTTAAGGTAGTCTCGAGTGAATATTACTTATCTGAGTGAACATCAGAGAAAGTAATTTAGCTATATAATAAAAATGAGCAAAAAATATAAAACATTTAATACAATCAACAAAATACATAGGACAACAGTCGATATTTTAAAATAAATTTGGGACATATTTTAATTATTAATATTTAATATTACCTATGTCATTATAGTATCTGATATTAGCTGTTTGCATGTACATTATATTTTGTTTAACCAAAATTCTACCACATATAAAAATCTTATCTTTGTTTATGGTTGGTGTAATGATAACAGTAACAATATATATATATATATAATTACATATTAATAATATGACAACATTTTTTGTGATCCGGGTCAAAAATCTCCAGATAATAATGATAAATCTTCTTCTCCAACGCCTTATTTTCCAACTTTTTTAAGTCAACTACCATAGCCTGGTACTTTTACTTAACTTGATCTCCCGAATCGCCTTTTCTTACCTCTCCCCACACATTTGAGAGTGATATATATATATCACTATCTATTACATCCCTCTTTATCAATCTTCCTCCTTGCTTAATTCTATTAGCATATATTCCTTTTATTATTCATACTGTATATGTATATAAACATATCGAGTTACCTCAATATATTATCTGCTAATTATTGAAGCCACTCTTTTTACCTCTAATACAGTACTTCATTATTTTGTTATTTCTGGTCAATCCACCCTTCCACCCTAACATTCTTACCATTGGTACATCTACCCTCTGTTTTATCTTCCTATCCACTGCCCATCATTTTGAACCATACATCATTCCAAGCATCACTGCTTTCTTATAGAATTCATCATTTAACCTGATTGGGAAATATTTGTCACACAATATAACTAAAATTTATCTCCTCTTCATCCATACATACTCAATGCTGTGTTTCATATCTTTCAGGAAACCACCAATCTTTTATGGAAAAAAAAACAATTTTTTATTCGTTTGAATTCCAAAATATTTGTGATTATAACTGCTGTGTTAAATTTTTGTTTAACATGTTCTGATAACAATTAAAATATTATTGGGTTAAAACGGGCATTTCATACTTAAAGTTCTAACTGGGCCTAAAACTCTGAACGAAAGTTTATGATGGTCACATAAAACACTTTTATTTTATTAATTCTGTACATTAAGTACTTATTACTTCTAATAATTATTATAAAGAATTATTTATTAATTATCAAATGCCCTATCTATTACATAGTATTTAAAAACAAAAATACAGATTAATTCTTCATATTCAATGTTAGAAATGTATTTATGTTACCAAATTTTCTATATTTTGGAAGAAATCTTATTTATTATTTATCGGTGTACATTTTTTAAAATGTATTTAATTATTTATTTATGCATTTTAAATGCCTTAATAGCATAATGAAGTTAAAAAATGAAGATCATAATACTTATTAGATATACCTAATAAAATCTTCTAAGTATAAAAGTTAGAGAGTTATAACAAATACCACTTTCTTCACTTTTTTTTATTTACAATACGTGTTGCACGTTATTTTTATTCTTTCACGTTATTTATCTATGGATTCACGAAGAGTATATACTTATACTTATATAGTATAGTATATATACTTATAGTATAAGTTTATACTTCAGAACATAACACAAGCACCACTGATGTGTGTTTTGGGAATCATATTATGTATATATATATATATATATATATTGTATTAGAACTATCCAAATACATAGGTACATGATATTAAAAACGACCGTCCGTCGGGGAATTACAAAATTATTGTAGAGACTGTGTGCGAAATTAAATCATACTTTTTGATTCATATCGGATAAATAGCCACGTATACATATAGTAACCGTTTTATCACTGAACATAATAATATTATGATTGCAAAAAATATAAAATGTCAGCCCTCGTGCGTTGTAGATCCCCAAACCTCCGTCGTCAAGAACATAAACCTTTGCTCAGTGTTGTAGCCTACTAATGATAACGCACGCTCAATTGATTTTTATTATAGATACGAGGTTTTCGGCAATTGTATGAAAATTGAATTGGTCACAACGAACATGTAAATTTTAAACCCTTCACATTTCATTCGTACGAGTGAATAATTCATTCACTATATAATATATTTTGTTACTTTACATCAAAATACTATATGGTATAGGAAAACGTGTGTAATATGTGACGAGGATTACCTATACATCAATGTGTTCAAAATGTAGTATGCTATATCTATATTATATATACCGAAATTACATAAAAGCTATTTGCGGGTAATTAATACCATTATTGTGTCAGTGTGTTTTAGATGTATTTTTTTTTTTTTGTTAGTTTCTTTTTTTTTTTAACGAAAATCTCGTTATATTATTTTAGGGGAACTCTGCCAGGTCATTTGTTCAGAAGGGGGTTTATAATTTGCGAAATTACGACGTGTTCTGGCGCATTCCCCGCGTACGGTTCGCAGTGTAATCTGCGCTCGTAATCGCGATTATTTGAACTGGCTTATCCTACACCTCAATGGTTTACGGGTCAGTATATAATGCATGTATAATGCATATATAGTATATATATAAGTAAATAAATGTAGATGTAAAAATAGAGAACAAAAATCCTCGTTTAGTATTTTTTTTGCATTCAAAAACTATTATGATAGTTAGACAGTAGACACGTTTCGATTAATCGTTGTGACGAATTGAATATTTACTTATTAAGAAAGAAAACGTAATTATATTAAAGATGGGTAAATTAATGAAAAATATAAATGCGGATGAGAAAAATCCTATTAATAAATTAAATACATGATAATATTATATATCCTAAATAATAGGCAATTGGGTCATTGATTCACAAGTTAAGAATTCAACGAATTACAAAGAAATATAAAAGTTTATGAGTATTACGGTGTGAAAAACTATACATTTATTACAAGAAAAAGCTATATCATATTAATTAAGAAATTTTAAATTTTAAATAAGCGTATTTATTTAATGAAAAAGAACAGCATAGATAGTATCTATTATACTTTTTAATTTACAATCAAATTAAATCATTAATCATCATTAGAGATAGCAAAAAAAAAATAATAACATTTAAAAACAACATATATACATACTCGTATATTATATATGGATTTTAATTCAGTAATTTCAAAAGAATAGGGTATACTTTATAAAAATAGTTAAAAAATAATAGAAACATTTAATACAATTTTGTACGTAACAATTTATTTTACACTTAGCGTTATAAATCAATATTTTTTATATAAAAAATTGCATGTATTTTTTTTCACTTGATTGTTAATTATTTTTGTTTAAATTTTTACCATTGGTAGCTGCTATATAGTACCTGATTATTATAAAAATGTATAAAAAATACAATACTCTGACCGTTCGTTTTTCCTTTTATAAGTCATACCTTATTAAGAAAATAATATTAAACAACTATACTTTTACCTTTAAATAATCAAAATAAATTAATAGATTTTTATTTATACATTTTTTAATACTAGGCGAGTTTTTTAAATCGAAATAATAATATGTTGCCATAATGTAAATGGCTTTCACGGTATAAAATCATTTTGTTACAGACGGAAATTACGTATTAGAATTATTTGTTTATGATAATGATTGTAGTGGAGGTTGTTTATTACATGGAATTCAAGATGAAATATATTTCGTATAAACAGAGTTATTTCCATTTCAAGGTATTCTAACGAAAATTGGTTTATTATAGTTATAGTTATATATTTCTTTATGCTCTACATAATAATCTAACCGGCGGAAACTTTTTTTTTTTTTGTAGTAGTCGATAAATATATTTTCCAATTTAAATACATCTTATATATTTATAAAATATCAGAACTGAATAGTTTTTTATTATATTATACGCATCACCAGAGCTTCTTTGTCTATAACAATAATGATGTTTTCAAAATATATAATGTTCGATAGCAATAATTAGGACTTATAAGGATGTATCATAGAAATTATTGATATTAGATGCTGAATACAGAATGTACAAATAATAATTAAAGTTAATTTCCGAAATCTATTCAAATAAATGTAGAAATTGTTTAAAATAAAACGAGTTAAATGAGATGATTATCCCCGTCAAACAACAATATATGCCACTACTATAAAAAGTTTTCCAAAGTGACTCTAAACAAAAATTTTAAAGCCTGTCAACCTATAATATTCTTCGGATAAAAGTTTATTTGAGGAGTAACACGGATAAATACTGTTCAAGATTAAGCCATTTATACATATAAATAACAAAAACGTTAAAACCAAATAGAACATTAATTAATACATATATAAGTTATATTATTATAGTTCATTTATAATAGACGGATGACATTTAGATAAACTTATATTCATACTCAGACATAACAAAGTAATATAGTTAGTTAGTATATTATCCCGAAAACAATTTACAGTCCTCCAATGTAAAAGGAACATTTTCGATGAAAAATTTTAGTCAACGGATCGAAATTTAACAAAAGACACAATTTTCTATAATTAACATTAATTCTATAATTGTAAAAACTATATTCTAACAAAAAATCCTTGGATATCCTGGAAGTGACGTTTCTGGCACCAAGACTTCCTGAGTTATACAGGAAAACACCCCGTATGTACGTATATTATTTACTATATAACAGCATTATAATTAAAGAACCCGAGGCAGAATATCGCTGAGAAAATAATATTTATAAACTATGCCGGATGTATGGTTAAAAAGATTACATTATTAGGACACAAGAGCAAAACTACAAAGAAACGAAGCCACAAAATAGTAACAACAGAACTTCTACTGACGCAGGACTTTTGTCATAATATATTACATTATTTTTGATTAAATATCAGAAAAAATTAAAAGAGCAACGAAACTATAGTTGATTTGATCGTCATTCAAATTTTTAAAGTGTGCATTGAAAATATTATAGTTAAAAATTGTCTATTCTTGCGAAGTATAAATTATTTTCACGTGCAACAGCAGTGTAATAAATAAATGACCCAAAAATATCGAATATTTCGGATTCGGCATAGTTTAATAAATCTCCCAAAAGTAATCAAAAATAGAGGTTTCAGTCGTGGTTAACATTTGGGTTGATTATCTTACGCTTAGATGAGGATGCTACACATGCGATTTTTAAGGGGTTCTGTATATGCAATAATTATGAAATTTTAATAAAAATAAAAATCTTTTATGTATAAAATATATTTTAAGTATATTTTAAAAGTAATTAAAAATGGGGCTGTGTCAGTATTACATTTAATATTGTGTACTTACGATATTTGTTAACAAAACTGTTTAACAAGAAAATATTTTTCTTGAGTTGTAGATGTAATAATTAAGAAACAAGATTTTGACACAATATTGAAGAATAACATTTTCCGAGTTTCACCGTCGTTTTTTTTCGATACCACAAGTATTATAAATGATGTTATGCCATCTGTAAAAATCATTTTAAAGTAGTTTTTACAAAGTCAAATAACTTTTTTAAGCTTTTATGTTTTTTTTTTTTAAAGAGGACGTTAGAACAGATAATTTTGTCTATAATATTGTGTCAAATTTTCATTTTTAATTACAACTACATCCAGAGAATTTTTTTTTCTTGAAAACAGTTATTTACAATAATATAACGTATGTGTGGCTTCTTTTTAAGTATCTTTAAGATGTGGACATTAAATTAGGGTGATCATACATCTCGTTTAAAACGGGATTCTCTCGTTTTACAAAAATGAATTGTATTGTCCCGAAAAACTATAAACGGGATGCTTATTGTGCCATTTTAAAGTAGGTTCCGTTTATTTCACTTTTTATTTTAAATACCCATTTCATAATGTATAATAGCAAGAAATTGAATGGTCAATATTTTTTTTACTAGACTTTCGTAAACATTAAAATTATATATATACTAAATAAATTCTAAATAAAGTTGTTTTTTTTATAACTTGTGGAAAAATAATTTTCTTTAACTTATTTGTTTGCCGTTTTATAAAGGAATTTCTTGATTTTCATGTAAAACTTTACGTGTGATTAAGCTTTTTTCATTAACTTAATTTGTAAAATTAAGTTAGAATGATGATATAAATACCATTGAGATGAGAGGGGAGATGTCTCACATTTTATAATTATTTAAATATTTTCAACCTCATAGAAAATTTAACATAAATTATTTCTGTATATTTTGATTGTTAGCGACGGCATAATATATGTATATGCTAACCCGTTTTTACCATTATCATTTTATGACTATTATTAATACCTAGTAATTGAAACCTTTAAAATTATATATATATATATATTATAGACATTTATTTTGAATTAAAATAAATAAAAAAACTAATTTATGACGATAGATCTGTAACCGTTATGTTTTATTGTAACAATGCGTAATTTTTGATACACTTTAATGAATGTGAATTTTATAATGATCGTTAAATATATAATAGATAAATTATAGTCTGATTTGACAAAAGGCTATTATAGATTATAGTCGTTAGTCAATAAACTACTGTTTCATGCCTGTCGTAGAAGTCGACTAATTGAAGTTGCGTCAGGTCGACAGCCGGCATAAAACTTGTCAAAAAGTATGAGAAGTCTTAATAAGAATATAGGCGAGTTTTCCCATCTCGGATGTTCGCGGGGAAAACAAAATTGCGTACTTGGGTGTGGAG